>CANUEP010221047.1:0-14865 GCA_947857235.1 Jatropha podagrica
CCCCCCCCCCCCCCTCCCCCCCCCCCCCCCCCCCCCCCCCCCCCCCCCCCCCCCCCCCCCCCCCCCCCCCCCCCCCCCCCCCCCCCCCCCCCCCCCCCCCCACTTGCTTGATTGCATCGAGAAATGGTACATTCAGCTCCACTTTGCATAAAGTTTTTAGGATTTCTTTTTCTTCTTTATCCTTCTTTATTTTAGCCAATCTTTCAGGAAAAAGAGGCCGAATTACTAGTGGTCCGGGCAAGAATCCTTATGATTCTACAGTCTTTCCATTCAGTTGAATATCTGCTTCTCTTTCAACATCTTTCCTCACGCTACTGTCACTTTTCATTAGGGCTGGAATTCTCAACTCTAATCTATTTCTCAAAATGATTGAACTTATATTTTTCTTAGGATAATGATAGTTTGATAAGGAAGCTTCCCTTAGGACTCCAATGTACTTAAAGAGGTTGCTAATTGGCTCACTTGATTTGCTAGATTTTGAATGCTAGCCTAGTCTCTTGCTGAAATTATTGAGTGTTAATTGCAAGAGATTTAATAATATCTTTACAGGACATACCTGATTTTAGACCCATTTGTGACTGTTGTTAAGGTAGTCCACGTTGGTATTGATGCGAGTTTTGTTATCTTGCTCCATAGCTAAAATTTGGATGGCCTCTCCATCCCATATAATACGTGTTTGAGTATGAATCATACATCTTTTGGGGTTATCCAGGAAATCTTCCAATTGCATTTCTTGTTCTTGAGCTCCTTCTTGTAATGTGGGACACATATCGGTTGGATGTCTAAGAAAAGCACAAATCCCACACACTTTAGCTTGTAAAAACATACATTTGGTAATGCTTTCAACCAAACTTGTTAGCTCATTGAGCTTATTTTCAATTTTAGAGTCACTTAACTAATTGACCCTCCTTAGTAGATCTTGACATCTTCCAAACTATTGTGTATTAGCAGTCATGGTGGGTATGATATCTCGGGCTCATCGAGGAGTTTTATTAATAAGAGCCCCTCCATTTACTGCGTCAATCATCCTTCTTTCCAAATGCAGCATTCCTTTATGGAAATACTGGATCAAGGATTGTTTAGTAATCCTGCTTCATGGGCAGCTTGCACAACGTCTCTTAAACCTCTCCCAGTAATTATGAAGAGTTTATGCATCTTTCTACTTAATTTCACTTATTTCCCTTTGAATTATAGTCGCCCTTGAAGTTGGAAAATATTTTTTTCAGAAGAGTTGAACCATATCATCCCATGATGTAATTGAACTTGTGCACAAGTAGAATAACCATTCCTTAGTGGCGTCTTGCAAAGAGAATGGAAATGCCCTCAAGTTGATCTGTTCTTTTATCAGTCCTTGCGGTTTTATGCTCGAGCAAACAACGTGGAATTCCTTCAAATATTTATTGGGATCTTCATTCTCTAACTCGCGAAAGGTAGGAAGTAAGTGAATCAACCCTAACTTTTGCTCAAATGCCACCTCAAAGCTGGATAAGTGATGCAAAGAGGTTGTCGTTCCACTAGAGGTGTGTGAAGTTGTCTCACAGTTTGTTCCTCGGCCATTGCTTCCTCTTCCTCAGATTTGATTGCTTCTTTAAATTTAGTTGAAGATTTCGCCAATTCAAGTGTTGGTTCCTCTAACGGCAGTGTGGATGTCGTGGCTTCTTCCTTCATTCACTACCTTGCTGCTTTCCTTAGTGCACATGTTGTTTTCTCAATTTCTAGATCAAAGTTGAGTTCAGCCCTTTCAGATTTGGTAAAAAAAAAATTTAAATAGATTTAGATTAGTGTCCGACAATGGTGACAAAATTTAATGGGTGCCAAAACCACAAAAAATAATTTTTGCTTTATTGAACCTATGTGATTTGTAGAAACCGTGAGAAGGGTAAAACCCTAGAAACTAATTCAGCCTAATTTTTAGTTTGGAGACCAGTAAATCAAATAATGAATTAAAAGGGGATGTTGATTATCAAGAAACTTTAGTAAAAAGACAATCAAGATAATTGGATTGCAATAAAACAAAAGATTAAAAATCAATGGTGAAAGAATCCAACCAAAGGTGATTCATCCGCTTTGGATCAAGCCGGTTCCATCCCATACTAGATTGGTAAGACCCGCACGATTTTATCCTATAGGTGAAATGGGAAACCTCCCAAGAGGTCACCCATCCTAGGATTTCTGTCAAGCGAGCACACTTAACCCTTGAGTTCTTCTAACTCTCTAGCGATTCCACCAAAAGACGCCTCTGATGATGAGTTTCCTCCTTTTCAATATATGATCCGATTCATTTCTGTGTCCTGCATTCTACTACCCTAGCTAGTCTGCCATCATAGAAGCTCACCAAGAACCCTCTCTACCCGCCCTCTTAGGATCACTTTGCCATGACGAGATGTTACATTCGTAGTTTGAAATCCTTTCGATTGATCATTGATATTGAGATTGTTCAATAATTCGAAAGATCATTAGGTTATAATCCTTGATCAAGTGTCTCCGAAAAATCTTTCCAAAATATTATATTAAGCAGACAAGTATAGAATAATCCCCAACTAGAAAACATTCCTAAACAAGCGATATGCTTTAATTTACTAGCAGCGATAAAAACTAGAAAGACTCTTTCCTATTTAACAAACTTAAGAATCGAAATTCATTTAAAATAGATTGTGAGCTTTTATAATATAATCTAAAAGTATGATCACAATTAAATTATATTATTTGCTATTTGAATCAATTCAATTTAGACAATACAAATATAACTTCATTAACAGCTATGTGAATTCCTGTTGAGTTGAACAATGAGTCCTGTTGAACAAATAATAAGAAGGCAAAAGAGATGGAGTTTCTCATTAGATCTAGAAAACACACAAAAATCAATCGAAATTAAAGAAGAAAAATATTACATTAAGATCTCACAATCTTGAAGAATTACTACTTGAAATCAACTTTGACTGAAATGAAATTCTAATTTACTGTTGTTTCTAGGATGAGAAGAGATGATGCCCTCAACAAACTAAGGGTCCTATTTATAATAAGGGAAAGAAATCCAAAAAAAATAAATATCTTAGAAAATTCGATAGTTTAATATAAAAATTTAAGTATCTATTGTAATCTCCAAATAGTGGACCAGCTATTTTTAAATAATTTCTTCTTAGTTGGCAAAGATTCCCAACATTTTTGTTTATATCTCCAATACGCTCGTCCAATCGTAACTTGAAAACTTTTAGGGGTTTTGAATCTGCTTTAAATTCATCCTGATTGATATTTACCTAAGCTTAACTTCAAAACTTTTTGGAGCCTCCTAGATATTTAGCTCCAACTTAATTTGCTTCTTTAAAAACTCCAAGAATTAACCTCCAAAGTTTTTTTCTAAAAAAATTTAACATAGCTTATAAAAAATATGAAAATCAAATGAAAATCGTGATTTTAACCAAAAAGTATTTTTAGATAATATTTGAATAGCAAATATTTTAGTTTTACAATAAAAATCTTTAAATTACTTTACTTCTTTATTTAGTAATACAATTTATTATTTAGTAAGAATGAATTTTACTTTTAAAATGATTCTTCCGTGAAAAATTAGATTGCTTGAATTCTTATACAATTAACTTAGTCTTTTAATTTAAACTAAATTACAATTACATAGTCAAATTCCCCTTTTTATAGTTTTATAGTTTATGTGATTTTAATTCAAATTTGCTTTAATTTATTAAAGCTTCTAATCAAATCTACACTTATAGAATATGTATCAGATAATGCCCAAATTAAATTAAATTAACTAGTCATAAAATACTCGAAATTGATTCAATACCCAAAATTATTACTGCCAAAAACTGTTTAGCCAGAGCTTATGGAACGACGGCCAGAACCGTCAGAAGTGGTGGCTGGCGAAGCTGTCGGCGGCGGGGAAAGTAACCAAATTGACTAGTCCTCAATTAAACTTATTGGAAAAACAACAGAATCACGCTGGCGATGAGGAAATTGTAGTGTTTCACCGCTACATCACCAGAAGAGGGAAGAGAGCAACTTGAACTGCTGTAGTCGATGAGACGAAAGGAGCTACTCCTTGGCTGGGCTGCTGTGCTTACCGGAGTCACGAGTAAGAAGGATGGAAAAGTCTAATAGGCCGATTGTTGACTAGTTTAACTGAAAAAACAAAGTAAGAAGGGCTGAAGTAGAGCTACTCCGATCGGAATAAGATTGCGGCTCTCTTGCGATAGCTACACCCATCGAGTATAACAGAGGAAAGGGGAGCACGACAGAGAGTTGGCGGTGACGTGGAGAAGGTCCGGATGATCGGACCTAGCCTCAGGCAGTTTAAAAAATTGAGAAAGTGGGGGGAGAGGAGCTGTTGTCACTGGGAATGGGGAGAGAGGAGAGAGGGTTAGGGACTTTTTGAAAGTTTTAGTTTTCTAGGATTCTAATTGGTTCTAGGCTAATTTGGTTCAATTTAACTTTGGTTTGGCTCAATTTATGAATTTTTTTCTCAGTTTTATCTTGATTTTTAGTTGGTTTATGGGCTTTCGAATAGGTTTAATTTAATTTTACAGTTTTGTTTAACAAATATAAAATATATTTGCACTAAATTTGTTAAATAAATTCACACGGTATAGATTTATTTATTTTTAAATATAATAATGTTCTATAATATTAATGGTTAAAATTAATATTTAAATTTTTAAATGAAATCTTGTTTTGAAAGTATATTTTCGGGTTGTTTCAATTTTTCAAATGAAATTTATTTTGAAAATATATTTCCGAATTGTTTTACTCAAATTCTATCTCTCTTTTGATTCTTTGAATATTAATGTTAATAACACGTTTATCAATGGTCAATTTTCTTTATCGTGCAATTTCTCTTTTACATTATAATCAATAACATCAATTGTAAAGCAATCATTACAATATGTAGGAAACTTATAAGATTTAAGAACATAAAAAAACTTCTTTGTGATATATCTTTAAAGGTAACTTACCTTCATACACTTAAATCAAAGTTCTTGTAATTGCAAGTGAAAGTCTACCAAGGATGAAGGATCCTTTTTTATCTTCATCTATCTCAAGGATAACAAAATCAATAAAAAAATAATAATAAACTTACTTACTTTGACGAGCACATCTTCTACAATACCCCTTGGATATTTAATTGATCTGTCCGCTAATTATAGAGACATCTTTATTGGTTCCAACTCAACCATCTCTAGCTTCTTGAAAACTTGATAAGACATAAGATTAATACTTGCACCTAAATTAGTTAAAGCTTTTTCAAAATCAAGATTTTCAATAATACAAGAGATAGTAAAAATTTTTGGATCTTTTAACTTTGGAGGCAATTTATTTTGAATGATGCACTACACTCCTCCGTTAATATTACCGTTCCTTGGTCATCAATTTTCTTTTTCTTGCTCAAGATCTTGTTCAATAATTTTACATAGCTATGCATTTAAGCAAGAGGGATGTTGATTTGCAGCTTTTTGAAAGCATCGAGAAATTTGAGAAAACTTTTATCATCTTTTAATTACTTGAGCCTTTATAAAAAAGGGACTGGTGGAACATAAGACTTTACTTCCTTTTTCTCTTCAAGATAAATGATGGGGATCTTCTTCTTTTTCTTTGCTTGCTTTCTTCCTCTATAATGCTCCAAAATTTTGAATCTCAAAATGATATTATTTGATTCGGGTCAAGAATAGTATTAGCCAAGAGACAAATAATATTTTATTTGAATCCAAAAATGATATTGAGCATAATTATTATTCATGGAGTTAATTAGACTATATGTGATTAGTCTTAATTAATTAAAATTAAGATATAAATTTTTCATGACAAAATAAGTAATAAATTATTGGTGAATAATACTTTATCGGTCTGAGAATAGTATCATCAGTCTCGGACTTTGTAATATTTTGGTCCGAAAAAATTACTATTGATGCTTTATATCTTATTTAATATATTTGGAGTATGTTTATATGATTTAAGTGGGTAGAAAATATTTCATAAATATTTTTGGAGAATTTAAGTATTTAATGAATATTATTTTCTAGTGAAATATATTAAGAAAAACTTGAGCAATTATTTTTATGGAGTTAATTTAATAAATTGGTTAAATAATATTTGGAAGAGAATTATTTGGTGAATATTTAGAACCCTTATATGAGAATACTAGAGACTTAATCCTAATCATAAATCTCATTAATTTACAAACTCAATATATACAATTCAATCTCTTACAATATTTTTATACATGTCATAATATATCTTATACATGTCCTACCCAAAATGAATTTTCTTTTTCTTATACTAAGCCTCTGGTCCTCGAGTAACACCTATTGTCCCTAACCTACGCGTGATGAAAATTAACGCGCTGAGTATATCACTCAATAGTGCTAAATAACTTAACAGTACAATAAATAAGGGTGTCTAAGCAACAAACTTAAAATATAATTTCAAATATCGAAATCAATTACAAAAATACCGAAAGTATATAAATCAAATTAAGATATTTCAAAAATCACAAATAAGTCCATTCTTAAAAATAAATTCATAGTTTGATAAATATAAGAAAAATTCTATAGATACAAATATATTTCCATTTTCCTTTATAACAAAACAGAACTTATTCTTAGTTGAGGGCTCATACGTATACTGAGAGAAATATAATTGATTCGATTCCAGAATATCAGAATAACATAAACGAGGCCTATGAAAGCACCTCTAATGGCCTGTGAAAGCGCCACCCCATATCAGAAATGAGGCCTGCGAAAGCGCCCCTAATGGCCTGTGAGAGCGTCACACATAATAATAAGCGAGTCCGCTTATTCATAAGGCATCTAGAACCCAGCATATGATCATAGCTTGCATACAACAGAAAGTTTTAAATATGTATGCTTTGAATTTATTAAGTATGAAAAATGGTAAATGTTACACGTTGTAAGTTAAATGATGCTTTGAAAAAGTGAAAGAAGGGATTTATTATCATTTGGTTATAAGTAATACTTTTAAGGTTTACTAAGTATTTTTTAATTGTATTTTAAGTATATATTTCAAAAAGAAAAGCTTTGAATTTCATAAGTATGACCTTGGCATTTTAATGAAGTTTCAGGTTAAGAAATTTTGTAATAATAACTATTAAATTGTGAAAGGTTTTGCTAAGAAATTATGTATAAGGAATAAGATATTTTATGAAGAAAATGATTTGTTTTGCACTCAAGTATGCATGGTTGAACTATGGTAAGATGAGATTTATTCCAGTTATGAGCATGCTCGGTTTTGATGCATTTCTATTATATTTTGTGATATGATCATATGCTAGGCTCTAGATGTCTTTCTGAATAAGCGGACGCACTTATTATCTAGTGGCGCTTTCATAGGCCAATTATTGGGTGGCGCTTTCACAGGCCAATTTTCTGGTGGTGCTTTCACAGGCCACATCCGGTGGCGCTTTCACAAGCCAATTCTGTATCTACGTAATCAAATCTAATTATATTTCTCTCAATATACGTATGAGCCATCAACTAAGAATAAGTTCTATTATTTTGTAAAAGAAAATGGAAACATAATTATGCTTATAGAATTTTTCTTATATTTGTCAAACTGTGAATTTATTCTTAAGAATGAACTCATTTATGATTTTCAAAATATTTTATTTTGATTTGTACGTTTTCGATATTTTTATGTTTGATTTAAGTATTTTAAGTTATATTTTAAGTTTGTTGCTTAGGTAACCTCATTTATGGTATTTCTAAGTTATTTAGCACCATTAAGTTTTATACTCAGCGTGTCGACTTTTATCATGCGCAGGTTAAGAGCGGTGGGTGCTATACGTAGACCGGAAGCATAGCATCAAAGAAGAATACCTTATTTTGGATAGAAAATGTATAGGATATATCATGGCATATATAAAATATTGTAAGAGAATGAAGTTGTATATATAAAGCTTGTAAATTAATGAAGTATATGGTTAATTAAGAATACTATTTTTATATGAATTCTAAGTGTATGATTATTAGTAATTAATTTTGAAAATGGATGGCATTATAATGTGGTAGTACGTAAGATTGCCTTATATGAATATTTAGAAGTGTTGCGTATCATGTTTGTGTTGATTTGGAATATTGGAATTTGGAGGATTATATTTGGAAGTGCTTTGTTTTCTTTGTGTGGCAAGTTGATTTTTGGGGGAGACTCTTGCGAATTTTTTGTAGGAATTTCCTTAAGCTTTTATTTTTTTTAAAAAAAATATTACATGCCTCCTTATGAAAACTTAGTCACTTCTAATACATGATTTAGAATTATTAAGTAAGATAAGACAGTGCTTCAGCACCGAATATGGCGCTCGTTGTTAGGTCCTCTGGGATTCGGCGATAGATGTTACATCCTCTTTCCTAGGTGGATCCTCTAATTGCTTTTCATTCCTCAAAGTGATAACATGTATCTGTTCTTTGAAATTTTTCTCAATATTACTAGGTAACGTACCTTGAGATTTAGAAGTCATCATGTTAGCAAACTGTCCCATTTGAATCTCCAAATTCATGTTTGTAACTTGTTGGACTTTATGATTCTCCTATTGGATCCTGTGATTTTCTTGAGTTTCATGCATGAAATCTATATTGGATTTAGAGAGAATAGTGAGAAGGTCATCATGATGCTTTTTCTCCTGCGGAGGGAAACCTGGTGATGCGTTTAAGGTGTCGTTTGGATTCCCATAAGAAAGATTAGGATTATTTCTCAACCTATTATCATAAGAGTTAGAATATGAGTAATTCTTCCTTCGTTGATTCATCACATAGTTAACATGCTCTAAAGTTTGAGGATTAATATTATCCAACACGCATTTTCCAATTCCATGTTACCCATTACACCTGTCACATGCTTGCACAATAGAATTAATGAAGTTAGTAGTCAACAAATCCAATTTCCTACCATATTATCCACTTTGGCATTGAGTGCGATGATGGCATCAATCTCATAAACTCCTACAAGCTTCTTCCTTTCAGAGGTATTTTGGTAATGACTATTGCTTGTCATCTCTTCTATCAAATCATATACCTCATCAATCCCCTTCCCTTCAAAAGATCCACCAACAGCTACATCTAAAATGATTTTTATATTAGGAGACAATGCATTATAGAAAGTTTGTACTTGTAACTACTTAGGTAAGCTATGATGTAGTTAAGCTATAATGTGGACACTACCTTAATAGGTCTTTAAATCTCTCACAAGCTTCATAAAAACTCTCTTGATCATGGTGAGCAAAAATCATTAGCTCATTACGAAGCTCTATGGTCTTTGAAGATGGAAAGAGTTTGCCAAAAGTTTTTAGGCTAGTTCTTCCCAAGTAGTGAAACTTCTAGCAGGGCATGATTATAACCAAGAATGTGCTTTATCCCTTAGAGTGAAAGGGAACATTCTCAATCTTTTGGAATCTTTAGAAACTTCATTTTGCTTGAAAGTATCACAAATCTTCAGAAAATTTATGATGTGAGCATTAGAATCTTCACTAGGCAAACCTCCATACTGAATTGATGTAGATAACATTTAAATAATTGCAGGCTTGATCTCAAAATTATTAGCTTCTACCCTATGTCTAGTGATACTTGAAGTGGCCCCATTAATAGAAGGAGTTGTATAATCTCGCCAGGTGCGAACATGAGGTCGGGGTCTGGTGTTATTTAGTTGAGATGATGTTGCAAAACCTGCTGCTCTTCATGCTGAAGTAGATCCTTTATTTCTATATCAACAGCCATGTTTTTTTATTTATCTTGTTTACGCTCTCGTTCTCTTCTTGTAGTATTGTTTCTACAATAAGTCTTTTAAATTTCTAGATAAAGACTAAGGGTTCAACTCTGCAAGATCTTTGCATAAACACGTGAAACTCTTAATAAAACAAAGTAAAAGTAACAAGAAAAATAAATGTCTAAATTAATAATAGGGTAGTTATTATCGATATTGGTAACGTTAATCCCCGGCAATGGTGCCAAACACTTGACAGGCCAAATTAGCAAGTGTAGAAAATCGCAACAAGTAAAAAAAAAAATAAGTAGAATATCATTCCTATGAAGATTATATACCAAGTATTAAAATTATGTTTACATACTATTATTTAAATGACAATAAGAAGAATATAATCTAAGAATTTTAATTAAAGGAAATAAAAGAGAAAAGAAATCAAGCAAGAATATTTGAGGAAAATAAATCAAGGATTAAAAGCTACTAGGATTTTGTCTTCACTTAATTCTGTCTAATTTATTTTATTAGTTTAATAATCAATTTTAATTGTTCAAGTATGGAAAACAACCCTAAAATTACTAATAAGCTCTCCCAATGTATTATCAGCTATTTTAGGTACAATTACCTATCTTCTAATAGCGCAATCAAATATGAATTAAATCGTTAAGTTTTATAGTTTGTTTATGAATTCATAACCTAAGGTCGTTAATTTATAAAAACCCACCATGAGTTAAACCATATAGCTTCTGCATCAAGTTATTACTCCTATGTAATTTATTACCTTTTTCATATCAAAAACTCTTCTTCCGATAGTGATTAATGAAATAAATCAATTCATGAGAGAAACTCAGCCTAGAAGCATTAAGTTCAATAATAAATTATACTTTGATCAAAGAAAAGCAAATCTAATATTATAAATTAGAATATAAATTGAGCTAAATCAAGTCCGTAGTATGAGAGTTTAGTTGGACGTGGTAATTAAATCAATATGAGAGTTTAGTTGGACGTAGTAATTAAATCAAACTCAATAAAACTTGTAAATAATTCCATAAAGAATAATGAACAAAAAGAGAGTTTAGAAATAAAAACTAGTCAATGATTAGCTTGAGCGGCTTTGTAACATCCTAGACCTAAAACACTTCATCATGATCATACATCTATATCTATGAACATGACATATGTGACATGGATATAAATACACATGCATTTGCAAATGTTTTGTGATAAATATTAGGCTATGATATTCCTAACCATGAACATACACAGGAGACATCTGGTATTAATATAAGTATGCAAATGCACGAATTTGATAAATTATAAATTTAAGAAGGTTTGGCACTCTGTCTTAGATATAGAGGATATATGCGTACTCTTGTTGGCATCTTGGTACATCTGTTTAATGTGTTCAAGAAAAATTAACTCAAGTGAGTATATTGAGATCGTTATAGAGAATTATGTTTGTTTTTGTGATTTGATTAATTTAGACTACCTTAATATGTTAGTAAGAGATTATTAATCACAAGACTATAAGTTAGTCGAAGTGGAAAATGATTATAGAGATTAATTAGGAGATGTTTAAATGTGCTCAAGTCATAGTAATAAGAAGCCAACACATGAAGCACTTCAATTAGTATTCTAATTAAGAACTTAATGATGTGACATTAAATCATCTAAGATGTTTAATTAAGGCCTAAATGAGATTAGTAAAGTGTTAATGAAGGGTTATGGACTTGATTAGCATAAAAGAAAAGTTATTATTACAAGTGTGGGCAAAAGCATGAATAAGAGGGACTTCGAGGAGTTAAGGGGGAGGAGGGGGGGGAATGAGTAATCATGTGACTTGCACATCACTAATTGATATATATAAACCATAAGCAAAGCAAATAGAGAGGAGAGAAAGAAGGGGCCAAAACTTAAGGAGAGGAGAAGAAGAAGGAGAAAAGTTGAGTTCTTTTGAAATTAACACTTGAAATCAAAAGGTTTTTGCTATAAATCATCAAAGGTGAGATAATCTTTGTTTAAATCTAAGTTATTTAAATGATTTGGAGAAGATATGGTTAGGGTTTCAAAGAGGAGGTTTTGAAGGAAAGATTGATTTTGATGGAACTAAGTGAAATAAACATGATTTTAAGTATTAATTAGTTGGTATTGATTATATAAACTATGAATTGAACTTTAATTTGCTTCAATTGAGAAAAATCACATCTAAGGTATAAGAGGAAGATTATGCTACTTGATGATAATCATGAAGATGATGTTTTTAATATGAATTGATGAGTTTAATTAGTTGATAAAGCATTCTAATAATGTTATCAAGTGTTATTTGAATAGAATGGTGCTTAAATTGAAGTTACTATAATTATATGGTTATGGAAGTTTAAAGAGCTTAAGAAATATTCATTTAATAGTGATATCATGGTGAATTTTAATAATATTAATTAATGAGCAATTGATTGAATTAAGATTACAGGATTGTTTAATGCTTATTGGAGAATACATGGAATCATTCGAGGATTCAAAAATGCAAAGGGGAATAAAAATATTAAGCATTTAAGTTTCGCACACCAATGTTTGGTTAAATGCCTAAATGAGTATTGAGGTGCTTGCTTAAGGCTCTTCCAGGTCTTGATGCTGCTACAATATACATTGTGAGTAAAAGCTATAGTGGTTATTTGTATGTGATGAATGTTTGTTTGATATATCAATTATGATATTATTTTATACTTGATATTATGATCTAAAAGGGAAATGATTCATTTTGAAAAGGGGTGAGTTAAGCAAAAAGGTATGTGTTATTCTAAAGCCAGTGAGTCTAATCTGTGAATGCAATTTTGTTATATTTGCATCTGAGATAAAAAGGAAGTTATGACTGTCATTACTAACTCGTGAATCTGATCTGTTATCTAGAGTTGCATGCTCATAAAACTGTTATCTGGAGCTATAAGCTCAAAATCTAAATATGGAGCTACGTGCTCAAAATATATGATCTGAAAGCTGGCTAGCTAAATTTGATATTTGAAATCTACTATTTGATATCCGGGGAGATTTTGGTTTAACAAGTCATAACATAAATAATGTGACAATCATCTGCATTGTACTTTTGGAATGTATCTCTCTAGCATCATATCTGTGATGCCTTGAATGACTGTAGTCTATATTTTTGTAAATGAGTATGATGTGATATCTGTACACTATTACTATGAATGATTTGATGAATGGTTATTATTATTTGATAAT
This sequence comes from Jatropha podagrica, assembly GCA_947857235.1. Taxonomy (NCBI): domain Eukaryota; kingdom Viridiplantae; phylum Streptophyta; class Magnoliopsida; order Malpighiales; family Euphorbiaceae; genus Jatropha; species Jatropha podagrica. The sequence continues at coordinate 12,952 of CANUEP010221047.1, forward strand.
TGTTCATGTTAGGCATTAATGGCCCAAGGAGTTTGAAATGCTTTGAAATATTGGGAGTATACTGTGTGCCTTGAATGAGATGCTTAATATTTAGTGTATGGTTAATAATCATTGTGATGGTTTTTACTCATTGAGTGACATCTCATATAAAATGCTAATATTTTTTCAGATGTTGACACTACGGGGCATTAGCGAGTCAAAATTTCGTTTATTCAAAATGATAGAAATGGAATAAAGGTCGGTATCAACTGTGTCTACGTATGTCACCCCCTCAGTTTATAAATATGTTTTGTAGGAGTTTAAACTTCTTAACATCCACCATGTATTAGGTAACTTTAAAACAATGTTTGTTCATGTATATATTCATAAATGACTGTTTGTAATAAGTAAGAAATTTCTTAATACTTGTTTTTATTGTTTAATATGTGGTGAAACTTATATTTTTGTTAATGAATCTGTATGATATGTTATACAGCGTCTCAACACTAGTTGTCCTTGGATACATGGTGTTAGGGTGTTACAGCCTTAAAGAGAGAGAGAGAGAAAACTATGTCAAGAATAATAGAACAAGCAATGACAATAATCTTGCTAGTCTCTCTCTTTATATAGGCTCCTTGGAAAATCTTCAAATTCATTTGAGAAAGAGAATCTCTAATGAAGAAGAAATCTTTTGAAAATTGAAAATTGATTAGGCTTGTATTTCTTCCTAATTAGGAATCTTCCAGCGTCTAGATAGGATTTAAGCTTGATTAGGCACGTAAAAAAGGCTTCTCATATAAGTCCATGAAGGGGGCATGTGTTAGAATTGAAGTTTTCGGCCCAAGATGAGATCTTAAACTTAGCACGAGCGTGCCAACCTCTGACCTTCAGTAAAATTTGCCATCAAATCACGCAGGGGTGCTATTTGGCATGCCCTAAGCGTGTTAGCCCCTAGCCTTCTTGCTTATTTTCTTGCTCAAACTCCACCCTTTTTTCATTTTTGGCTGGTTTCCTATAAAAATCTTGTAAAATTTCTCAAGATTAAGTGAAATATGATTCAATAAAGCTTTTATTGAAAAACATAAATATTTAGACTAAACTAAAACAAAATAAATAAAAATCAAGAGAAATCCTAGAGAAAACTTAATAAAATAACTATAAAAATAAAGCTTATAAAGAGACTAAAGCAAAAAAAAAGGAGGAAGAAAGGGGGAAGGAAGACAAAGAGAAGGAACAAACACTGAAGGAAATAGAATTCAATATTTGTTAAAGACATCAAGAAAATAGACCTTGTCAGAACTCTCCATGCTTTTTGTTAGATTTTAAAACCCATAAAAACATGAGTTACAAATACACATAGAAAGAGATTAGTAATACCATAGTTAGTATAGGGAGAAATTCTTAGATAGACTCAATCTACCACGTCATCCATAGACTCACCCCATGAAATAAAGCCACATCAACAATTTACTTTTCTCTAGCTTATTTCCTATCAATTCTTTCATGTTTCCTGTTTGGTTAGATGTAGGAAACATAATTGCATTGGTTTAGTAGTTATGGATGTGGGTTAAAAAAAAAGTTATTGATATGGATTTATTTCATTATGTGGATCTATAGCTTAGGTGGTAGACTAAGTCTACTTAAGAATTTCTCCAATATAAGGGATGCAAAAATATACAATTATAGAATGAAGAGATTGACAGGAGTATAAGAAATGTTGAAAAATGCAAGGAATGAAAAGTCTCATATTGGAAAGAGATAAAAAGTAAGATGGGAATATAAGTTGGATTGATTTAAAGTTAAAATGACATAGTCCATTTTAACAAAAAGCCAACAACTTAGAAGTTCAACATGGAGATCAAACCCATAATGGAGCAAAAGCTCAATACTTTCAATTATAAAGACTTAAGCATATGACATAACCCATAAGTTAAT
>CANUEP010221050.1:0-22524 GCA_947857235.1 Jatropha podagrica
TCTAGGTGAGTAATAATATATAATGCTTTATCAAATTCATTACTGCATAATTTATTTTATGCCTTGTGCCTATTATTTCTAAATTCTTGCATACATAGTATGTGGATGAATGTTTGTGCAATGATAAATGTTGTGAATAATTGGTTTGTGCTTGATGATATGTGATTATTGTGTGGGAGTTGGAACGATGTGAATCACCTGGGTTGAGAGCACGGGCATGGTGAGAATGCCGTCAGTGCGTCGTAAGCAGTGGGAGTGGCGGCCCCCCTTGTGCACTTTGGATGATGACACGTGTCATGGAAAAAATATTCTTACAAAGAAAATTATTTTGCTAAAAATATTTTTATCTGATTATGGTTTTGCCCGAATGAGGGAGGGCTCTCTAGATATACAAGTCACAAGACTATGGGATTATATGATATGATATGATGGATATCAAAGCATGCTTAGGGAGAGCATGGTCCTGTTAAGTTGATTTCACTGACTAACAATCACTTGATGTACATATGGTTGCAGTTGTTTGTGGATGATATGATTAACATTGTGTGAATGAATTATAATTTCATTCATTTTTTTAGTATGAACTATTTGTCATGTGGAGAAACCGTGGACCGGACCGGCACTAGGATCTAGGTAAGTTTAAGGCCCCCGAGACTGTAGTAAACCTAAACTATAACATTTCATTTTTATTGTCATCTGATTTAAAAAAATAGTAAGCCCATATTAGGATATTATTCAATAAACAGTTAACATCATTTTGGCCCAACTTCAGTATCATATATATAATTCACAGAAATGTAATATCCCAAAATTTTTATTTCAAAATATTTTCTATTTAAATTTAATTATTAATTATTGAGCAATAATATTACGCAATGTAATATTTATTGAGATCGAAAATCATTTTGGTTCACCCTAAAATCGATTGAGTAACCGTTAAATCAATTATAAATCGGACCAATTTTTTTTAGACCGAATTAATTAAAATTGGAATTGAATCAAATATTTTAAAAAATACTGTGCGTCACTATTTTTTTCTTTCCGACAAATTATCGAGGGACGGTTTGTTTTTATTAATAATTTTACTTTTCTTTTCTTTTCCTTTTTCTTTCTTTCTTTTCCCTCTTTTCTTTTATCTTCCTCTCCTTCTTCCTCCCTCACCAACGACACCCTCTCAACTCACTCTCTCAGCCACTCCCTCTCATTGCGCTGTCAGTGCCTCCGCCACCAGCCACGCCTCAAGCCGACGCCGGCCACCACACCTCCAGCTCCAGCTCCTTCTTTCTCTCTCCCTCACTCTCAGTTTCTCTCTCCTATCCCTGTCTCTCTCTGCCTCTCCAGGGTCGCCGACCACTTGCAGCACTGCCGGTACCGTCACCAGCAGCAGCAACGGCACTCCTCCACGCTCAGCTCCTCCTCCTCCATTGCACGACCCAGCTCCAATAGCTCCTCCCTCTGACGCGCAAATCGGACCCAGCTGCACCTCCAGCCGCTCCTCTCCTCCTGCCGGCCACCATCCCAGCACCACAGCAAGCTCAGCTTGCTAATTCCGATCACCCATCTCCTCTCACGCGATCCGATTGTGATAATTAAATTTGGTACTAATTTTATAATTTTCAGAATTTATTTGGTTAAGTTTTCTTTATTAATTATTTAATGGTTAATTTCAGAATTTTGGGTTGAATGATTTTATTATTTGAGTAGTTAATTATTTTGGTCGATTAATTTTAGTATTTGTGTGATTGGTAGGTTAATTGATTGATTTTATATTATTTGGATGAATTTTAATATTTGAGGAATAATTGTGGTAATTAAATGGTTAGATTGAGTAATTAAGATAATTGATTAATTATTTGGTTGAATTTTATATTTTTGTGAGTAATGATTGATGAAACTTTGAGATTTTGATTATAGGTTGAGATTTATTAATTTTAGTTTAGAATTATATTAATTAAGGAAATTAATTTGATTATAGGATATTAATTACTAATCTTGGTATTTTGAATGTTTTGTGATTGATAGATTTAATTATTTTTAGGGATGATTTTAGTAGTTAATTTGATTAATTATAGTATTTGATTAGTTATAGAAATTGATTTATTATTTTGATTAATTTTACTATATTCAGGAGGTATATAGTTAAAAATTTAGTAAATTATTGAGTATTGAGTTATTAGTTGATTTTGGTATTTTAGTTAATTAGTAAGTTGTGTGGTTACTGATCAATAATTAAGGATTTGGCAAGATAAATAAGTTTAAGGATTTAGTTAATTGAAAGGTGATTATAGGATTTTAATTAATTTTGAGAGACTTAGTAAATTAAATTAATTATGGGATTTAATTAGTTAGTATTAAGATTCCAAAATTATGAGAATTACTTTATTAAGGTTTAATGGGTATATTTGAAGGATTTTTAATAAATGGAGTATATCAGATAGTAGAAATAATTATTGGATTGATTAAAGGAATTAATGTGGATAAATGGATTTTTATTGATAAGGTTGAAAATATTGAAATATTATTAATAATGGTATTTGAGAATTTAATCAATTATGAATTAAATTAGATTGATATGAATTTATGGTAAATTGAATTTAAAGGGTATTTAATTAAATAGTGGATATTTAGTTAACTAAAGTTTTTTAGATAATTAAATTATTATTTTAGGCGTTAAATGAAATTTTAGTAAATAAGTATATCTAGATAAAATATTGAATTTAAGATAATTTCGGGTTGAAAATAAATATTTGGTGAACTTGCTAACGAAATATATTTGAAGATTTTAATTAATTAGAATTTTTATTAATAGATAATTAGCGAATTGAAATATATGTGTTTATATATTCTGCAGAAATTAAATCAATGATTTAGATATGATAAATACGGAGTTAGATTGATTATTGGAATTTGAATAAATGGAAAATAAATTATAATGAATATTTTGATGATAATTAATATAAGGATGAATATTTGATAAAATTGATTAAATATATGTGGTGAGTTAAATAAATGATATTATTGAGAAATTATTATTATTGTTGGTGTTAAATTATAATTTAGAGTATTATGGTGAAATAAATTGAATTGACATTTAGACTAGATACAAATTAAGCAAATGAATTATTTGGTGGTAAATAGTAAGGTTACATAGTAAATTAAGAGAAATATATATTTGAGAATTTTTGAATTAAAGGTTTATTATAAGTTATAGAGCTTATTATAATTATTATTTGAATAATTGTTTAATACACGAGATTATTATCTTAAGAAGCTGATTTATACTAAAAATAGTTGGGCAGTCATATTTTTTGTGGAAATAATATTTTAATAAGTTGGGAATTTAGTCAGAAAAATAAAATAAACAGATAGGTTTATTAAATTAATTTTTTAATTTTTTTTAATTAAGGAAATCGTTTATCTGTTTGTATTTTCCTTATTATATGTGTTTTTTAGATCGACCAAGTTCCTCCATTGCTTTTTCAAGTCAGAACCCAAGGCAGACCTGAATTATTCTATAGTCACTGTGATTAATAATAAATAGTGCACGCCATCCTGCATACATGCATTTCATATGCATATCGTACTCCATATATTATTTCAAAATAATCAGTATTCATTTCATATTCCCATTGTTATATATCAGTATTCATTTCTAAAATTTCATTGTTATTATATTATTGATATCATTCATCTTATATATAATATTTCTATTCTACAATAATATATAAACCTTACCCTTGATTACATTCATATGTTGCATGTATTGTATTGATTAAGTTATTGAATATTTGTAATGTGAAAATGATGTGCCTTATATCTGGGTGAAAATTAGGACGACGTAAATAACTATGAGACTGTTAGCCAGGTATAGGGGATCGGCTTCTTAATATATATATATATATATATATATATATATATATATATGAGAATGAGAAAGATAGGCCAAGGGCCAGTGGATGGATTTGTGACACTACTGATTAATTTTCACTTATTGTGAATATTTGAATGTGATTTATTTGAAGGTGCTGATATGTGACTCGTACTTGTGAGGTATGCCCATTTTATATATGTTGTGAAGCATATTACCTGAATGTGTGGGTTTGCAGTATTTATTATTATTCACTGAGTTTAATGAAACTCATCCCCCTTCTATAAAAATTTTTCAGGAATAAAAATATTGCTGATTTTTAGGACTTTGCATTTTTCTTCGCAGAGTTTATTCCATCTTTAAAAATGTTAATATAGATTATATATTGAGTCTGAGTTATTCAGTATATTTTTATTTTGTTCCGCAATTAAGATGATAAACTAGTAATTGGTTATGTAAAAGTTATAATGTAATTGTAAACAATCTCTAGAGTAATTTTCTGAAAGTTTTGGAAACTACATGTTAGAAATAGTTTGACCATGACAAATAAATATTTATATGAAAATCTATTTTTATTAAATAGGTACATGCCCAAGCTATAAATTATATATGTGATATTAAAGCTGGGCCAGAAATGATGTTAACTGTTTATTGAATAATGTTATAATATGGGCTTACTATTTTTAGAGTCAGATAACAATAAAGATAAAATGTTATAGTTTAAGCTTACTAAGGGCCTCAGGGGCTTTAAGCTTACCTAGGTCCTAGTGCCGGTCCCGCCCACGATTTTGGGTTGTGACATAAAAACTATTTATTATATTAAATTATTAAATATCACTTAGATTTATAAATTTATTTGAACTAAAAAATTAAAAAAAAAACATGAGCAAAAAAAATTGTAATTCGAGGATGATTATTCAACCTATTCAGTTAATTTGAATAAAATTTTTAACCAAAATAAATTAATCAAAAATTTTTTAACTTAAATGAATTAAATTTTTACCCAAACTTAACCTAATCATTTTGGCTAAATTAATTTTGATTCTTAATTGAACCAAAGTTAAAGAAAATAAAATTTTAATTAACTGATCGAATTTAAATAAAGTTTATGATCAATCAACTTTAATCGAAATAAAAATTAACTAAAGTTATTATTTACTGCTTAATCAAAATAAAAATTGAAATATTTTTTATTTTTAATTTTATCATTCCTTAACCAAAACAATGTAGTTTGGGAGTTGATTAATTTGATTAATTCAAATAAATTTATTTTTAATCGATCAACGAAATTTTAATTTTCTCTAATAAAACTTTTAACCGAAGATTTATTCACCGAATCAAATTAGTCGAATTAACCAAATTATTTGAACCGAATGATCACTCCTAATATAACATAGCGAAATAAAAGTTGATTAAGTCATTATAAATTAACTTTTTTTCATATGTTTTCATTGAATAAATTAAATTTCAATATAAAATAATGGGTATTTTGAACTTTTTAGTGATTTTTCATTCAATTATTCTCATTTCTATAATAAAATATAATTTTTATTATGTGTTGCATATTAAACAGCAAAATATAATTTTTATTATGTGGTGGTGGCGGTAGTGGTGGCAGCAATGCAAAGTAATAATTATGGTAGTGATGATGTTGGTTGAGGTGGTGGTGGTGGTTGTAGAGCGTTGGTGGTGGTGGTGATGTGGTGGTTGTAGAGCAGCAATGGTGGTTAAAGTGGTAGTGGTTGAGGTTGAAAAGCGATGATGGTTGAGGTGGTGGAGCAGTGGTGGTGGTAGTGGCGATTGAGGTGGCGGGGTGGTGGAGTGGTTGTGGTGACAGTTGAAGTGGTGATGGTGGTGGAGCAATGGTGGTGCTGGGAGTGATGGATCAATAGTGGTGGTGGAGTGGTGGTAGTGGTTAAGCGGTGGTAATAGTGGTGGCATTATGGTGGTGGTAATGGTAGAGCGGTGGTGGTGGTAGTGGGGGAGCGATGGTGGAGGTGGTTATTGTGGTGGTGAGATGGCAGTATTAAATAGCATTGAATCATTAATTTTTTATTGAGGTAACTTGATGTAATTGGTATTACATGTACTTGATGTAATAAGCAATACATGTGTTTTTTATATAATGAATATTACATCAAATTAAGTAATGAAAATTACATTACATTGTCCAGAAAAAGTCTAATAAAATAATGTAATTAGTCATGTAATGCAATCCTCATTCCATTACATGGTTGATTACATCATATCAAACATGACCTAAAGTTGCTTTCTATATACTTAATTGAGTTCCAAGGCTCCAAAAACGTAGGGTTATGATTAATTAATTAATTAGGGTGAAATGTGAATGTATTTGTTTTATGAATTTATTACTTATATTTGAATAAATGAATAAAATATAATTGGTGTTTATGATTTTGTTTTGTTAAATTATCAAGTTAAACTATTCATGGAACAGTGATTTTGCTTCCTTGCCCTTCAAAAGTCACGAAATTATTATATTAAGGAATTATTTATTATCTTTTTCTACAATGGGTTTATAGCCAAAATATTACACACAAAAGTCTTTCAGTCATTCCTATAAGATTCCATGTTGTAACAATATAATACAAAGTCATAATTTTCTAATAAATTCGAAAACCAAATTTGTATATCTATTGTGTTGAAGGAAGAAATTCGTGATGAATAACTGTTCATTAACTAGAGCTATGATATTTTGAAAATACAAAAAAGAAAATCAAAATAAATTTTTTATGAAAAGCCAACATTTTCAAGTTATTTATTGATCAAATTTACAGCAACAAGCACATAATATATGCATATATACATAAATGACTTTCGGCGTTGTTTGATTTCTTTTCTGCTGACCTTAGAGTTCATTTGTCTTTCGCTACTTTTCTGTGGAGTACACATTAACCATCAGGATGACCATTCAAATATAATTATATGGGAGATAAGGATAGCAGGAAATCAAACCATATCAATCTTGGCTTTTGAGGACTAGTTCTTCCTTCCATCTTCAAGCCATTGTTTGATTCCTTGTTCCGAATAGGTCAAAGCAAGAGCCTTAACAATGTTTAAGGAAGATTTTCAAATTTCAAAAGAAATAATAAATGCAAGACTTCATGGAGAACATTAGTTAGAGAAATTGATATTATATAAGTAACAAAGGAAAGATGCTAAGAGCTTGTTTTGTGTAAATTTTGTGGAATTTATTTGCAAATCCATATTTTCATAATTGGCATACACATTTGGAATTACACATTTTAATTTTAAGGAATTGGCTATGCTTGGACTAAATTATACCAAATCGGTAGATTCAGGAATGAATTATAGATTTGAAACTAATGAATTTTAAGTAGAAGCTAGTAAAGTTACATATTTAGAATGAATTCTTTGGATGAATTAGAAAAGATGATTTTGCATTATTGTTGAGAGAAGAGAACACATTTGCATCAATAAACTCTTATTCCAATTGAAAATTTATGGCCATTGCTTCTTAGATTCTGTGATCAGAGTGGGTTGAAGCCTAAGGGTAAAAAACCCATGTTTGATCCGGATGAGTACATTGGCGATTCTGATGCATATTTCTTACTGGGATTTGTGAATTGTATTCATTTACAAGATGAATATTGTGATCATGAGCTTGAAATAACATTACAATCGTTATATTTTTATTTTCTAGCATTTATTTTATGCCCATTTAATATTTGTTCTTCATATTTTCTTGCTTATGTGTTAATTATCTAACATTCTGACTTTATTTTGTTATTATGTTTATTGATCATTTTATGATTATTTATCAACTAATGAGCTACCCTTTGAATTTTTTGGTGATCTTTAATTAATAAATGTTCAAATCATGATGCATGAATGTTTGTTGTTGATTTACATTATGTATGATTATTATTCTGAGATTCAGTAGGTTTTTATTTAAAAATGTTTGTAATTTATTATTTTGGGGATTGTAATAATATTTATGTAATTTGATTGAGAAATCAAATGAATTCTCATTTTAATGGGCCGCGTAATGATCAGTCATTACTTAAGCTGGCTTGTCTTACGCTGCCCTTTCCCTCCCTTGAGGACGTAATAGATTAGATATAATTTTGTTTGATTAAATTCAGTTTTTCTTTAATTGTAATTTGTATTAATTAAGTAGAAATCAAGAATATGTAAGGGATTTTTGGGTAGAATATATTTTTAATAGATGGTTTGTAATATTTCTCCTCCCCCCCACCCTTTTCTTTTCATTGTTTCTATTTTTATGTTTGATGCATGTTTGATGAATGTTTAGCAAGTTGAATGTTTGAGATGTTTTCCAAAAATTGCATTAAAATGATTTTTCATCTCAATTTAAATTAATATTGCGATTAATAAATAAAAAATATTTGGACAGCTAGGAGGTCGGTCTTGGACCGGGCGGAATGGGTGCTTAACACCTTCCCATTTTCGTGCTAAACTCCCGCACCTGCTCTGGTTAAAATTGAATTAATTAATTCCAATGAATTAATTAATTCGAGAATTTTCCCTAATTTAGTAAAATAGGGTGGCGACTCGAAATGAATTTCTCAAAACCTTATCAAAGTAAGGAAACCCCTTCTGAGGATTAAAATGGGATTGAAAATATTTTTATGAATTAAAAAGAATCAAACCCGTTTAAATTTGGTTTACACGAGTGACTCTTAGGAAAACCATGAGACGCGCACGTAAGCCACGTCGTCCTTAGTCTGGCGACTCTGCTAGGAAGACTTAGAGAGTTAACTCTCATAATTGTCCGAATATTTATATTTATTAATTATATTATTAATTTAAATTGTGTTTAAATTTATGCAATTATAAATGTCATTCATGCATAACTCCCTTCTTAATCCCCATTTTACCCTATTACCTTAGGTGATATTAGGGGATGTGGTCTTTTCACTCTACTCGACTGTTGAGATCCGCTACCAATATACACCACCCATAAGTCAAGTACCATTTGGTATATCAAAAGAATTGGTGCAATCCATTATCACCTTTTACTTAGACCTAAAGTAAATGCGAGGAAGCAACCAATTCTCGCTCATAGAACCCAAGACTTATGAGCCAGCCAAAGCCTATGTAGTTGAACATAGTTATTTCCCTTAGGAATACCATAGTGAATATTTGTTTGCTGCATCATAAATAAATGCGAGTGACGTCGGATTCAAAACCCCATGTTGGTTTATGGATCTAACCTTGTTATGTCCTACGAACAGTTAAAGACCGAACCATGAATCGTGTGTGGGAGCTATAAGGGTGGAGGTCATGCATTTCCTTACTCCCATTCCCCTTACTATGTGTATTTAATTTATATATATTTTTGTGCTATGTTCATGCATAATCTAAGTAATCTATCGCATCATTTAGGTCTAGTTTACTATGGCTCATTTGAAACGATCGGACCCTCGAATGGCAAATAACTACAGAAAAATGTTGAGAGTTAGACTAGCCAAGAAAGTTAGGCCCATAGTTAGAAGATAGAAATTCTGAGATCGGGGGGCCTTCAAGTCCGAATCCAATTGGCCCAAACCCCTCGGGTCCAAGCCTAATACAGCAGATTCATTGGCTTCTACTAGAGATCCGAAACACCCAAATAGAAGCATTTACTCTCTTCCATAGCATTGAGGAGCACTTCGCCCAGATCCGAGAATTTATCGATTACCATTTAGAAATCGGCTATTTTTCTTTAGAAGAAGCAAGAATGTACTAGAATTTGTAGTTTATGTATTTAAATTTTGTAATGAAAACTATTTCTGGGTTTTAATTATTCAATTTTTTGCTAGTTCCAAATTCCACATATATATATATATATATATATAAAGAAGAAAAAAAGGGGAAAAAGAAAAGAAGGCCTGTCTTATTCTTCAACAATTTTCTAAGGATATTCGGCAATCGAAGATTCGATTAAATCAATTCGAGCCTTAGGAAACTAAAACATTAACTGCATTTCATGATGTTTTGATTGCATGACATTTTTGTGTGACATTCCATTTACATACATCCATACATGCATCATGTCATATTTCTAACTTTAGTTTTTTGCAGTCAAAATAGAACCCAAGAGTAAGAAGCTTTTGAAAGTGGTCAATTGGTCAAGGGCAAAAGATCAGTTAGATAGAGTCGAAGAACCTTCAACCCCTCTCAGTGTATCAAAATCAGTACCTGTGAAGCCCGCAAGTCCGATTCTTGAAGTTGAATCTTCATTATTACAAGTAGATTCACATAATATCATCACGGAGAAAATGGCAGAGAACTTTTCCTTGGTTGATATTGAAAAGTTATTTGAGAAGATGATGGCGGCCAGCTTAGAGAAAATCCTCAATGCAGAAAAAGGGAAAGAAAAAGCCCAAATTGAAGAAGGGGAAAGAACTATGGAAGAATCCGCTAAGAGAGAAGCGGCCGACGATACATGGCAAGACGAAAAATTCTTCAAGAGGATGTCAGAAAAGAATACTAACATCGAGTTGATAGTTTTGGAAAAGATGGAGAAACTAGACAAGAAGCTAGAAAAGCTGCAGTTACGCATGAGGTCTAAAGGGATGGACCAGTATCTGGACATGGATAAAGAAGACGATGAGGAATTAGGGTTATGAAAAGAAGTTTCGGTTACTTATAAGATGCCAAAGGTGGCAAAATACGTGGGAGCGGTGACCTAAAGGTACACTTGATGCAGTACAAGTCAATTATGGAACTGGCTCGAATCCCATCCAAAGAAATCTTGAAGATGTTCCCACTGTCACTTACCGGGTCTACACAAACCTGGTACTACAATTTGGACAAGAAGTTCAGGAGGGATTGGAGTGAGATGACCAGTATATTTATCAAAGAGTACGCTTATAACCTTCAGATGGGTGTCAACTTGAGAGAGTTGGAAGCTACAGTACAGAAGTAGGATGAGTCTTTGACTGATTATATGTCTAGATGGAGGGCCAAGGTTACACAGATGAAAAGCAGGCCTGATACAAAGGAGTGAATAAAGATTTTTATCAAAGGAACTTTGTTTATGTTTCGCAAAAAGCTGTATTACATGCCACTGATAGAGTTTTCCTAAGTCTATGAAGTGGGAACAATAATAGAAGATAAAATTAAGGAAGATAAGAAGTATGGGAACCATCCTAAAAATTTTACCAGATCTGGGTTTCAAGGGTCAGCACAATCCAGTAAAGCTGCTAATACTAGCAAGAGCACAACCACAGCCGTCTTAGATTTGAGAGCCGCTAATGTGCCTCGAAGGCAATTTTCCAACTTTGGTACTCCTTTGTCTAAGGTGTTTGAAAAGGTGAAAGCGGCAAATCTTGTAAAACCGGTTACACCGAGGCCTCTTCCCGATCCTTTGCTAAGGGGTTCCAATCATAATGCCTTTTGTCATTTTCACCAAATTAAGGGGCACAACACTAACGATTGTTATCAACTGAAGCACGAGATTCAAGACTTGATCGATAGCGGTAAACTAACCGACCTAGAAAAATCAAGGCCTAGCACCCGAACTAATCTACTTTCAAATTTTAAGAATGTCCCACCCACAAAAAATTTATACATGATTGAATCGGGGAAGACTCCAGAACAGATACTATCTGAGTTGGAAAAAGAAGAGAAGCGGACTAAAGAAAGGAGCCTGTTAGAACAATTTCAGGTTATGGTGTTGAACGTTTGGGACAGTAACGATGAACCAACATCAAGAAATATGCCCACCTGGTTGGACAGCGAAGAGGAAGTAATGGCTAAATCCGTTGCTTTAAATGTATGAAGGGGAAGCGGAGGTTGTAAGCCATGTGACCCGAGTGGTCGAATCTATCAACTTGATCCAACGAAGACTGCCGAAGAAAAGGGAAAAGAAAAAGAAAAATTCCTCAACCACACTAATGGGAGAATCTGAGGACAACACACTGGTCAAACAAATGAAGAGGACATAGGCTAGTGTAAGTATGTGGGACTTGCTGATTTCTTCAAAAGCACATAGAGGGGCCCTACTGAAGGCAATGGTTGAAGTTAATGTTGCGCCTTCCATATCAACAACTGAGTTTGTGGGATTGGTCCAACATGATCCCTTATTAATAACTTTCTCTGATGATGAGCTCCCCCTAGAAGGAAGAAACCATACAGAGGCTCTGTTTATTAAAGCCAAAGTGAGAGGGAGAGTCACTGGGAATGTGATGATCGATGATGGGTCAGCCTTGAATGTATGCCCGCTAAAGCTCATGTCTAAGTTCAAGCTGGAGGTATCTGATTTGGAAACTTTCGATGTTGTCATCAGAGCCTATGACGACTCTAGGAGGCAGGTAGAGGGAATCTTTAAGACAGTGGTGAAGGTGGGGCCAATTGAAAAGGAAACTGAGTTTATAGTGATTGATATTCCACCAACATTTGCTCTGTTGCTTGTGCGTCCGTGGTATCATTCACTGGGAGGTGTGCACTCCACATCGCACCAAAAGATAAAATTCCCATTTAATGGGAAAATTGTCACTATACCTGCTGCCAGTGAAAGAAGTGTAGCCATGTTGAATGTGGACAAGCAGGTGCTGTTACCGTGGACTGGTTTCCTGATTGCCATTCTGAGTTTTGATATGGGGGACACTGTATGCAATATTATGAAGAGGATGAATTTTGAAGAAGGAAAGGGCTTGGGAAGCATCAACAGGGAATTATCGAATTCCCTAAGATCCATACTCAATGGAACCACATGGTCTTGGATACAAAGCTGGTAGCCAACAATCGAAGAAACTTGGCTAGCTAGACATGGATGGACTTTTTATCCATTTGAGTGAGAATTCCTCTCCATGTCTGTCGATAGAGCCATTTGAGCATAAGGGAAAAAAGTATTCGGGGCTAGAAATTTTTGTTGATGTAATTGAAATCCTGACAGTGGTTCGTAAAGAGCCGAAGGTGGAGTCAAAAATTGAAGAAGGTTTCGAGGTGACTGAGCACAAGGGGGTTGAAGGGTTAAAGGCTCAAAAGACTGCGAAAAAGATGGAGAAAGAACAAGAGGAGGAGGAAGAGGCAACCAAAGAGAAAAAAGAGGAAGAACAAGCAACCGTGGAGAAGGGAAAGGTAGCTGGAGAGGATGAAGAAGACCATACTGATCAAGTCCTCAAAGCAATCAGGGCATGTATTGAAGAAAGTTTTGAGGAGATTGAGACTCCTGCTGATGTCGTCATTCCAGTTAATGATGACTTTGATCGTAACGAACTGTCAATGTTTTTTAATAAAATAAATTTCAATTTTGCTTACTTGTTTGATGTCTTTCCTGATGGTTCGATTCATCAAGTATATAAGCATATGCACATATTTGACATCAATTCATCATGCATGCTCGAATTTAATATAAACACAAAAGAAAATCCTAAAAATTTATTAATTGGTCGAGACCTCACATCAAAATTAATCATAGAATTTCAAAATCTACTCAAGGACAACGCGGAGGCTTTCGCATGGAAATATGAAGACATGCCTGGAATTGATAAATCGATAGTAGAACACACAATTCCTTTGAAATCGGAATCCCGACCAGTGAAGCAGAAAAGAAGAAGACTGTGACCAGAATGGGCTAAAAAGATCATAGAAGAAGTGACCAAGCAGATTGATGTGATGTTTCTTGAGGTAGTTCATTACCCCGATTGGTTAGCTAACATAGTACCGATTCCAAAGAAAGATGGAAGAGTCAGGATGTGGGTTGATTACTAGGATCTGAACAAAGCATCGCCGAAAGATGACTTCCCCCTCCCACATATTGTTGTCTTGATTGATAGTGCTGCAATGATGGGATGTTACTCGATTATGGATGGTTTCTCAAGGTACAACTAGATTCTCATGGCATTACAGGACAAAGCTAAGATAACCTTCATTACTGAATTTGGCACGTTTTGCTACCGGGTAATGCCTTTTGGTCTGAAAAATGCTGGGGCAACATACCAGAGAATGGCAAGCACTCTGTTTCATAACATGATCCATAAAGAGTTGGAAGTATACATTGATCACATGATTGTCATGACAAAGACACCAGAAGAGCATCCGGAGGCTTTGAACAAGTTTCTAGACAAAGTCATCAAATATAAGTTACGGCTAAATCCGAAGAAGTGTGAGTTTGGTGTAACTTCAAAAAAAGTGTTGGGATTTATTGTGGGTCCCAATGGAATTGAAATTGATTTGGGCAAGATTAAAGCTATTCAAGGAATGGAGCCACCAAAGATAGAAAAGCAAGTAAGAAGTGTTCTGGGAAAAATACAGTACATTAGTAGGTTCATATCGAAATTGTCTATTGTTTGTGATTCGATCTTCAAGCCTCTAAGAAAGGATCAACCAATTAAATGGAATGATCAATGCCAAATAGCTTTTGATAAAATCAAGGAGTATCTAGCAAATCCTCCGGTTTTATGCCACCTAAGCCGGGGCGACCTTTAATTTTGTACTTGACAGTAGAAGATGCCAGGATGGGATCCATGTTAGCGCAACCTGATAAGGCCGGTGTTGAGAAGGCAGTATACTATATGAGTAAGAAGCTCCTTCCAAATGAGCAGAAATAAAAATTGATAGAAAGAACTTGCTTAGCGATGGTGTGGGCCACCAGGAAACTTCGGCATTATTTTCAGTCTTACAAAGTGATAGCAGTGTCTAGAGTGGATCCGGTCAGGTACCTTTATGGAACTTCAACTTTGATAACAAAGCTTGCCAGGTGGTTGATCTTACTTTCAGAATTTGACATTGAATATGCTACTAAGAAAATTGTTAAAAGAAGAGTAGTTACAGACTTTTTAGTAGCACATCCAGCAGAAGATAATGAAGAGTGAGAGATCGATTTTCTAAATGACCACCTCAATATAGTAGAAAAGAATGGGTGGAAACTCTACTTTGATGGCTCAGCCAATAGTAAGGGAGCTGGAGTCGGTGTTCTTCTAGAATCCCAATAAGGGAAGGTTATTCCCACGATAAAGAGGATACACTTTGCAGTCACAAATAATATGGCAGAGTATGAAGCTTGCTTGTTTGGATTGGAAGCATTAGTTGCAGTTTAGGCTAAAGAAGTGGAAGTTATCAGTGATTCTAAACTAGTCATCAAGCACGCTAGTGGCAATTGGGAAGTTAAGGAGAGTTGGCTAAAACCATATATCGATTTTCTGCATCTTGTCATTCAAAACTTTGAGAAGGTAACTTTTACCCACACGAATAGAGCAAATAATCGAGTACCAGATGCGCTGGCTAACCTAGCTTCAGCTTGGGAGCAAGTTTCAGTAATGCCCAAAAGGCCATTTATGATGTCTTCTTGTAATATCCCTTGCTATAAAGGTGAAAGGGTCATAGAGATTGAGTCAGATGGGCAACCTTAGTTCCACGACATCTTACAGTGGATGACAAATGGGATATATCCGAATTCAATTACTCGGGATGATAGAAAGGCCATACAATGTCTAGCGCTACAGTTCACGGTATTAGACAATCAGCTATACAAGAGGATGTCGGACGAAGTTCTGTTGAGATGTGTATCAGAAAAAGAAGCCAAAGGAATCATTGAGGAGATCCACATCGGCATTTGTGGTACTCATATGAATGGAAGAGCACTTGCAAAGAAAATTCTCAAACAAGGATTCTACTAGACCACGATGGAGAAAGATTGTGTCTCTTTCATTAAAAAGTGCTTCGAATGTCAAATTCAAGGAGACCTCAGTCATATTCCTCCATCAAAATTGTACCCTTCTATTTCTCCATGGCCATTTGCAGCGTGCGAGATAGACCTCATTGGAAAAATTTCACCAGTCGCTTATAATAGACACGAGTTCATAGTCATTGCAGTGGATTATTTTTTAAGGTACTTGAAAGCTGAGTCATTCAAGCATATTAGGGCAAAATAGATGGCTGAGTTTATTGAGAAGAATTTAATATGCAGATATAGGGTTCTTGATCATGTAGTGACAAATAATGGGGTTCAATTTCAGGCCGAAGTGAAGACTTTATTAAGAGAGTATGGGATTGAACACCATAAGTCATCTCCTTATAGGCCACATGCTAATGGGGAGTGGAGGCTGCAAACAGGTGTATTAAAAAGATATTGAGGAAAGTAATAGAGACATATCATGACTGGGCCAATAAGTTGCCATATGCTTTATAGGGATATCGAACTATAGCCAAATCTGCAAATGGGGTAACCCCATATTCCTTAGTGTCAGAATGGAGGCTATGCTGCCAATTGAAGTTGAAGTGAAATCCCTACAAATAATATTAGAGTCCAAAGTTCCAGAGTGCTAATGGGCTGTGGATCACTTTCAAGAGCTAGCACTATTAGATGATAGAAGGCTTGAGGCCCGATTTATGGATCAGCTTTACAAAAGAAGAATTGCAAGGCATTTCAACAAGAGAGTCAAACTGTGGCCATTAAAAGTAGGGGATTTGGTTTTGAAACAGATGAGACCAAGCACCCAAGATCTGAGAGGGTAGTTCAGACCCAATTGGGAAGGTCCATTCCTGATCAAGACGATGTTTTCAAAAGGTTCTTTGAAGCTGTCAGACATGGAAGGCAATGAATTCACTGAACCAATCAACTTCGATAGATTGAAGAAATTTTATGTATAATTCAAAATGTCATGGTTAAACTAGTTAATAAACGTCACCTTTTTTGTCAATATTACTTTTGGAGCATGTCATGTTTGAGATGATGTTGATATGCAATTGTGCAAATTTACTTTGATGGAATAATAGGACAAACATTAAACTCTCTAAGCAAAAGAGACAATTTTATTCACAAACCAACACATTCAAGCATTGTCCATTACATTTCATTAAAATTGGTACTAGTGTGTTTACACATTTGGTCCCAATATACACCTAACTGTGAACAAGTCAGCTGATGCTGAATCATCACCAAACCCAAAATAAGCCTGTAGCCATGGACGATATAGATTGGAAGAAGATGTATCGGGCACTTCAGGAATGGGAATGATTGTTCGATTAGGCTAAGTAGAACCAAAGAACGATAAGAACCGTCTGTTAATGGAGCCTTGCTCAAACTGAGTATAAAATGGAACAACTTAATGATAACCATATTGTCGTGTGACTCGACTGGGATAATAAGCTACTGCCATGGTCAGTCCACACAAGGGCAAACAAGAGAGGCAGGAAGAGATAGTGATCCGCTCGATGTGCCACCAGGGGTAAGTCCACTTGATTCCTACAGCAGTGAGGTCTTGGAGAATGATAATCAAGTCATCTAGAGTCACTCTAGTCAAGTGGCGTTGGCGACGGACATGGACCCGTGGCCCGTAATTACGTATTAAATTATCCAATGGCATGTTCATCACTTGCAACTTTTTAAATGCCCATAACTGAATAAAAAATACAAAAAATAGAAAAATAAGGAGAAAAGAAAAGCTCATTAAGTCGAAAACCCACAAGGGCGACTTAAGCAAAAGTATAGAGAAACAAGGGAAAAAAAAAAAAAACTCATTAATTCGAACACCCACATGGGCGGCTTAAGCAAAAATTAGAGTAGAAAAGCCCATTAAGTTGAAAACCTGCAAGGCGGCTTTAGCAAAAATTAGGGCACAAATATAGAAAATAATTAAAACATATAAACCTGCAGTAAAAGTAGGCTCCCCATTGGACCAAGCATTGAAGTTGGATCGCGGGCATGTTCGCCTAGCCATAAAAGTGTTTCTGCCAACACTAGCGGAAATGGCGTACAACGCCGTGATATTGCTCAACAATAGGCAACACTTTGAGGCTCCCATAACCATCAATGCCGCTAAGAAGTAAATATTGATTGAGCATACAGAAATAGATGATAGGAGGCCAAATAGGACTATCACAGTTCATGTTCATAGCACGGTCAACAAGAGGCCACAGGGGCAAGACAACAGATTCAGGCTCATAATCAGGTAGTTCATGGACAGGGAAGCCAAAAATCAATGGGAAATGAGAGATGAGATCCCCATGGATCTGGGGCAAAGCCGAAAATTCTTCAACTATTGGTCGTCTACCTAAAATAGCACTGAATTCCTCGAATAGCAGACATATCTCAAAGTCATTATGGCAAACAGATTGTTAGTAAGGTCAAAATGATCGATTAACCATTGCATTAGCCCGAGCTGAATTCGAATGTTTCGATAATAGCTCAACCCTTTAAGTTCAAAAGGGGAGAGCAATTCTCATTCAACAGGGTTGAAACTCCTGAAAAGTGATTCGAATAAAGGAGCTAATGATAGATCCATAGTGTGGTGAAAAGATAAAAGAGAAGAAGTGGTGGTCAGCATAGCAGGAAATGGTGGTTTTATAATAAAAGGGAAAGACCTTGACAGCTGTATATCATGTACTATTAGCTGGATGCAATTTAGCAATTAGTGTTATGTCTAGCTGTAATACACTAATATAATGAATGCATTCTTTAATAAAAATCATCATTTGATGTCCATAAATTGAAGTGTTTACAACTGTCATGGACAAAGTACAAAATAAATGAAGAAAAAGAGAAACTTGTTGCTCGGAGGGGGCATACTCAATAGCCTCGTCATTTGATCCATCTTCCTCTTCTTCCTCCTTCGCGAAAGAATCTTCAACATCAGCCACTAAATGTTGCCTCCTATTGACCCCATGACCAGCATGCCCACCAGATGTTGACCCACGAGCACAACTGATGGTAGGCCCCATGCCTAGTCTTTGCAAAATGCATCATAGGCATAATTAGATACGTGTCATGCATACATTGCATATTTTTATGTTGTTCATACTTATAGCTATGTGTTCGACCGAGAGCCTCGACACGCGCAGTTGGAGTTGTGCTGCTTTTCGCAACTAGCTTACCGAATTCTTTTCACAAATAAAGGGACAGATAGTGGACATACATTGCATTACAATCAACTTCAAATAATAAAGTGGGATCAAAGCTCGCCATAGGAAAACTTTTTAGAATAATTGGGTTCAGGCCTAAGACAGGCAATAATTCAAGAACGAAAGAGGGCAATCCCACAACAAGTCAGAACGAAAAGAACAAAACTGGGGCAAAGCCCAAATCAAAAGAAGTTCAGAATGGACTAGAGTACAACCAACAATAGTGATCTAAAAGAATGAACTGGGGCAAGCCTCATGAGAAGAATCTCCAATAATAAAGAGGGGTAGAGCGTATTAACAGAAGCTTCAAAAATGACCCCAAAGGTATGAGTCCAACTACATCCCTACGAAAAATATAGCCAGCACAAGACAAAGAAGTCTCTCATGACGACATAATATAAGTAAATACCTTATAGGCAATGGCTACAAAAAATAGCCCAAGAATAAAGTCCTAATTCTCCGCTAAAGCACAGGCATCACCATGGGCCATAGATGGAATCCCTCGGCCGTAGGTAAGTTTTCTCAAACTTGATCTCAATACGAACCCAATTGTTTAAATAAATAGTCACACACTAGCCAATTAAGTCACCTAGTGTGGCGCCCCTTAGGCTAGTCAATAAAGTCAGCTCAAAGAGTCATGCTGTAAGTCCCCTTATTTTGGTCAACAAAGTCAGCTCGAAGAGTCACGCCGTAAGTCCCCTCGGGCCGGTCAATAAAAGTGAGCTTGAAGATTCACACTATAAGTCCTCCTAGGTTGGTCAAATTAATTCAATTAAGTCGCCTAGCTGGCGCACCTTGCGCAACGAGTGTTTTCGATGAAGTTGCCTAACTGGTGAGCCTCATGCAGCGAGGATTCTCAATTAAGCTGCCTAGCTGGCGTGCCTCATGCAACGAGGATTTTCAATTCAGTCGCCTAGTTGGCGCACCTCATATAGCGAGGATTTTCAATCAAGTCACCTAGATGGGGAACCTTGTGCAGCGAGGGTTTTCAATGATGTTGCCCAGCCGGCGCACCTCGCGCAGTGAGGGTTTTCCACCAAGTCCTTTAGCTGAGGCATCTCGCGCAGCGAGGGTTTTCAATTGAATCTTGTAGCTGAGGATGGCTTCGGAGAACACCTTCTAGAAAAGGTGGATTCCCCAATAGAATTTGCTTCAAACCAAGTCATCTAACTGAGGCAATCAAGTCCTCTACCTGAGGCACCTCGAAAACCAAGGATTTTCAAATCAAGTCCTCTAACTGAGGCATCTCAAAAATCGAGGATTTTAAGACCAAGTCCTCTAACCGAGGCACCGCCCAAAAAGGACAACCTCCCCATTGGGAGCATTTCAAAATTTTACGCTGCCGTTTGGCACATCGCACTGTCTAAAAAGGATAACCTCCCTACGGGGAGCATTCCAGGTTTTACACCGCCTTTTTGGCACGCTGCACTTTATTTAGATCATCATCTAACACAAATCACTTAGTACTGTGTTTCAGGATTACAACGTTTAAGCCGTTCAGTCGTGACACATCAGATCGACATCCAGAGTGAAACTACTCCAAATTCCTAGCAAATCTGGCAACTTTCAAATCAAGTCGTCCAAAGGATGCAAATCAGGTAAGTACTTTGCTACTTACGTGTCTACTTTACATTTTGATAAAATCTTGCTTAAAAAGCAAAATATTATCAATATGGGGCAAACTGTAAACGTTTAATTTTTGCCCCAAAAATAGACTCAATAATGAAAACCTGTACTACTAAAGAAGAGGTTGAAGCACCTAAAAAACTTGATCCTGAAGTGATGATCCAAGTTTAGGAAATGCAACCCTTAGTGTCTTTTTCACATTTTTGGCAAAATGGGACCCAAAAGCGCATCTCGAGTTGTCTCCCGTAATGTGCCTTGGTGCCCTTTGGCACTCTGTGCATCATTTGGACCAATTTCATGAAAATTAAATCGGTTTGCTGGTGGGGCCCACTTGTGGGACCCATCAATGATCCATAAGGGGCCCATCAGTAGTGATGACGTTTCTCATGATAGAATGAATTCAAAATATCCTATTTGTCTAATTCTCGAACTAGGCATCTTAGGTTAAGAAATCGGATCCATTGGATTGTTTTCATATTTTCAGGGTTTGGGCTGAAACGGTGCTCGAAAATGATTCTCGGG
The DNA here is from genome assembly GCA_947857235.1 of Jatropha podagrica. Lineage (NCBI taxonomy): Eukaryota > Viridiplantae > Streptophyta > Magnoliopsida > Malpighiales > Euphorbiaceae > Jatropha > Jatropha podagrica. The sequence continues at coordinate 20,852 of CANUEP010221050.1, forward strand.
ATCATAAAAAATGAATTCTCATGTTTAATATCGACGTACGAGCAATTTGAACCAATCATGCAAAGAAAAAAAAAACGAATCGTCTATGGGGCCCACGTGTGGAGCCCATCATGAACAGTGCCGATTTTATTATTTGCCTATAAATATCACATTAACTCTAGGGTAAGGGGTTAGCAAATTTAGTAGTGAAAATCCTACAACCTAAACACCAAAACAGCATCTAAACCAATATCAAAATCAAAAACCTAAAAAAAGCAACCAAAAATAGACTCTTGAATTAACTTCACTAAAATCTCCCAAGATTTCATTAGATTGAGAGAGAGAGAGAGAGAGAGAGAGAGAGAGAGAGAGAGAGAGAGAGAGAGAGAGAGAGAGAGGACAAACCTTAGAGAGACAGTGTGTAAGAGAGCCAAAAACACTTTTGGGAATCTAAGATCGCCAGCCCAAAATCGAATCATATGGAGGAGATAAAGTGTTCTTGGGTGTTCTTCACCAAACTCCAACCAATTCAACATCTTTCTTAAAAATTAGGTAATTGAGAGTCTAAGCTCTACATTTTTTTTTTCAAGTTAATTTTCTACCTATTTGTGCTAAGAAATCAAGTTTTTACGAGAGGAACACGTAAAACTTGATTTCACAGTAAGCTGCCTTCATTTCTAGGAAACGAAAGCGCTTCCTTCATGTCTGGGCACCCAGAAATGAACCCAGCTCTGCTTTCATACTCTTCTATCGTCTTCTTTCCGATGATTATAAGCACCACTTGCCTTGGAAGGGGACTCGATTCACTTCCATTGGTGTTTGTCTATAAGTTTCAGAAGAAAAACAACTTAAAAAACATCAAATCGTGCCTAGATTCTGTTATCGAAGTGGGTTGAAGCTTAAGGGTAAAAAACTCATGTTTGATCCGGATGAGTACGTTGGTGATTTTGATGCATATTTCTTACTTGGATTTGTGAATTGTATTCATCTACAAGATGAATATTGTGATCATGAGCTTGAAATAACATTACAATCGTTATATTTTTATTTTCTAGCATTTATTTTATGTTCATTTAATATTTGTTCTTCATATTTTCTTGCTTATATGTTAATTATCTAACATTCTAACAATCCTAACACTATTGACATTAACTAACAGTCTGACTTTATTTTGTTATTATGTTTATTGATCATTTTATGATTATTTATCAACTAATGAGCTACCCTTTGAGTTTTTTGGTGATCTTTAATTAATATATGTTCAAATCATGATGCATGAATATTTGTTGTTGATTTATTATGCATTATGTATGATTATTATTTTGAGATTCAGTGGGTTTTTATTTAAAAATGTTTGTAATTTATTATTTTGGAGATTGTAATAATATTTATGTAATTCGATTGAGAATTCAAATGAATTCTCATTTTAATTAGCCTGTAATAGATTAGATATAATTTTGTTTGATTAAATTCAGTTTTTCTTTGATTGTTATTTGTACTAATTAAGTAGAAATCGAGAATATGTAAGGGATTTTCGGGTAGAATGTATTTTTAATAGGAGATGGTTTGTAATATTTCTCCTCTTGCCGGGGGGGGGGGGGGGGGGGGGGGGGGGGGGGGGGGGGGGGGGGGGGGGGGGGGGGGGGGGGGGGGGGGGGGGGGGGGGGGGGGGGGGGGGGGGGGGGGGGGGGGGG
>CANUEP010221168.1:0-60001 GCA_947857235.1 Jatropha podagrica
GTTAGATTAGAGATAAGGTTAAATAGATTTATCTTTATCACTTTGTTAGATTAGAAAGTATATAAATACCTCTGTACCTATACGTATGATAGTGTGAATAAGAATATTTTTCCTCCAGAATTTCTCTCTAAGTTTTCTACAAATATAAACTCATAAAACTTTCTATTTTGGAAAGTGATTCAAGAATAAAATGAAAATTATGAGGAAATACCTTTTGAGCGACTTCTAGAAAATTTGAACATTTAATATATTCCTTTTCAATATAGGTAATTGATAAGTCTATATTCTTATTAATATAAAGATAATTAGCTATAGATGACAAGGGTGATGCACCAGTAAGGGTGTCATGATAATTAGTGGGTTTAATTGTAACAGAAGTGGTTGAAGCAAAGGCTGGTAATGGTAACTGAGTACTTGAAGGATCAGCTAATGGAGAGGAGATACTCACACTTTTTTTCCCATAACTTTCTCTAGTAATTTTATTTTTAATGGGAGTACCCATTAAGTTTTGCTTAACAAACTTTTAGATAAAGGGAAAAATTTATTTATTTCTATCTTTTCCTGCAAGAATTTGCGAGTAAGAAAATAAAGCAAGGAGTTAGAAGTACCTTTAATGGCTTCAACTTCAAAATCAAAACATGATAAATGGCTTGCCATCTAGCAAAAATTTATTTTGAAATAATATTTTTAACATCCTTTTCCAAAACATTTTTGATTACTGAGCAGTCAATTCATAAAAGGAACTTTTTATTAATCAAATTATCTTCAATTTTTGTGATGCACAAAACTATTGAAAAGCAATTCCTTTTTAATAGTTGAATAATTTTTTTTGTGTATCATTCTGTGCTGCAGAATGGTACCTAACAAGAGATTCAAAAGACTGATTTGGTAATTTTTATTTGAGAATACCTCCATAGCCTATATATGAGGCATCAGTTTCTACTATAAGAAATGAATTGGGATTTGGCATAGCTAGACAGGAAAGGCTTTTAATTTTAGACTTTATGGTTTTAATTATTTAGGTATGTTTCTCAGTCCTAGGAGAAGTGTTTTTTCTTAGGCTATTGAATAATGGCTGACATAGGTTTCGAACATCTTTCATAAAATCAGCAACATAGTTTAGACATCCCAAAAATCTCTGTAACTGATTTTTATCAGTAATTTCATCTGAAAATATTTTAGTAAAGTCAATTGATCGATCAGTCAGTTTAACAGTACCTTAAAAAATATATGTCCTAAAAATCTTATTTTAGTATGAAACAGTTTAACTTTTAGGGAAGAAATAACTAAACCATTTTGCTTAATTATGTCATAAAACTTTTTCAAATGAGAAAAGTGTTCATCAATATTATTTGAATAGATAAGTACACCATCATTGTAAACTATCAAAAACTCATGATAATTGTTAAAAATGTCATTCATGATATTTTGAAATTCGGAAGGAGCATTTTTCAAACCAAATGGCATAACATTCCACTCATTGTAACCAAAGGGAACATTAAAAATAGTTTTGTATCTATCACATTCATGTACTTGTATTTGCCAAAATCTTGATTTCATATCAAATTTAGAAAATATATTTGCACTGTGTAACCTTTTTAACAAATCCCTTTTGTTTGGTATAAAATACCTAATCCATTGCAATACTTTACTTAAAGCTTTATAATTAATAACTAAGTTGGGTGCTCCTCTTTCTATCTCTGCCACATTCTGGACATAAAAAGCTGAACAGCTCCAAGGAGACTTGGATTTTCTAATTAATCATTTATCTAATAGATCATTTATCTCTTTGCAACAATATTTTTGTAATTATTTATTCATCTGTACAGCTCTAGATCTAGGTGGAGTATTCTTTTCATCGAAATCCTTTATATAAGGTAAATGAACTATATGTTGTTTTTTGGACCAAAAGGCATTAGGAATATTTGAACATATTTCTTTATTTAAGAGTTCTTCAAAATCTTTAATTTTCTACTGTATGTTAGCTTGCTGTAATCGATTTTCAATCATAAGATTATTAATTTCATTTTTCAAATAGCTAATATGTTTCTGTTTTTGTTCAAAAAGATTTATTTCTTTATATACAGAAACATTTTGTATAATACTTAGATCCTTTTATCTAATCTGTTGCATAAATTTAAAATATATTTGATTGTTTAAGATATTTATTTTTAATCTTTCATTATGCGTTTAGAAAGTCTTCACTAGCCTTTTTGTAAAATTAGAAAATGGATTAAACTTGAAGATTCGAACAGAAATCAATTTAGAATAACCAATTAGAACTTCAGAAGATTATAATTCAGAAATCCAGAGTTCTAATTTTATACAGTGATAGAGCTTGCTTACAATTCAGAACTGAACTTAAATTAACTTTGCATTTCTAGAAATATAAATACCTGTGTAAACTAAAAATAATCAAGCAACAACTTCAAAAAAGGAAAGAAGATAGACATAGTAATTTATACTGGTTCGGCACTCGCCTACATCCACTCCCCAAGACGCATATTGAGATCCTCCACTATGTTATATCTTTTCAAGGGTAAGAGACAAACCAACAATCACAAGGAAATAGATTTAATCACCTAAATCTAACCTTAACCCACTAGATTACACAGGTTCTAGTTGACCTTTACCCTTTTCTATTTTACAGAGATCAGAAAATTCAGATCAAGACACGAAAATCTCACACATGGAGAAGGTCGCTTGTTAACCTTATAACACACTAGCTTCTCAACTAAGCTAATACACAAGTATATTTCTTTTTGAAAATCTCTAACCACAACAGATTATAAAAATCTATATGGAAAGAGAGACATGCAGTTATAAGCACAGAAGAATAGATTTCAGATTTAAACTCAAAAACACAGACCTATATTCTTCAGAAAGAGATGAAAATAGAAAATCTTTTCACTTGGACGATATCTCTTAAAGAACAAACGATGAAAAGAAATCAAAGGGGGTTGAAGAGAAAGTTTTGAGAGATTTTGAAAGCTTGAACAATGACTCCAACTCTTGTCCAACGTTAATAAGAAGGAACAGAAAAACTTTTATAGAGAAATGACAGGTTAATGTTAATGACGTGTGAAACTTGAGAGCATTAAATGAGTTCTGTCACGTTTTTGGCTAAAGCAAGGTGAGGCATGGGGTGTAATAAATGAGCATGTCCTTTAGTTAACACATACACGCTAGCCAGCATTAAATGAGAGGAGATGTTGCATAAAACCATGAGCTGAATTCAAAATAAAAAAGTTAACAGCTGCAGCAGAATTTTGACAGTTGAGTTCAGAAACACATCTGTAGATCAGAAACGTATTAAATAGCTGTTAACTAAGATTTACTCCAAAGATATTTTGGATAGGAAAATGTGGGGAAAATCTTTTGAGCACTACTTTTAATTTTCTTATTTTTAAAATATTTAAAAATAATTTTTAGGAGAGAGAAAATTTTAATTTTGTGCTTATAATCATTATTTCTCTCAAACCTACATTAATTTCCTAAGACACATACCAACCCAAAAATAATTCTTCCAAGTCTCCATGGCCTTCAAGTAAATATCTTGGATGTAGGAAATAATTTCTTCAATTTATCTTCAATAACAAAATCTGCATAAAATATTTTTAGCACATAAATAGTACATATAAATTTATCTGGTTTTAAACTAATCATCAAAATCAAAAGGAGAAAATAAACCTTGAGCCAACAATCTCCCTCTTTTTGATGATGACAAAACCAATAAATTTATCAACAATGAATACATGTGCTCCCCCTAAATTCATGCATACAATAATGCAAGTCCTAAAATCAGTAGACTTATCATGAAACAAACAATTAAAACTTACATGGACTCCCCCTGAATATATGCAGATTTGGCTTATGAAACTCATAATAGAATGAAGATTAGAGTCTGACTTTAGAATTAGAACGAAGTTCTGAAGTCTGGAGGTCAGAGACAATCCTAAAGAAAAACACATTCTATTCTTAATATTAGAATACAAGATAACCATAATTGGACTACCAGATAATCAACATTAGAACACGAATAATACACAGTTAGAATTTAGCACTTGGGTTTCACTGTGTTTATCAAAACTATGTGCAGTGTAGTGTTCTCCCCCTTTTTATCATCAGAAAAGAGGGTAAGCAATATCACATAAAAAATTTATCAAGGAATTAGCAACAGAGAAAATAAAGCACAAATAACATCAATTAACAAAAAAAAAAATGTAAACTGTTCCAAAAAATAACAAAACAACAAGTTAACAGAAAAGATCAATAGACATATAAAATAAAATTAACTCACAAACAGAAAACAACATGCAAGAAACAACACACAATGGGGGATATTTATCATCATCAAAAGTCAAGTTTGGTCTTTTTGGCATTGTGAATGACTTGAGCAATAGAGGGAGAGAAGGGTCTTTTGGTGGCAGAAGGAAGAGGAGGTTTACAACTTTTGTTAGATGGTACTTTGAGCAGTGCTTTTAAATCTCTTTTGCCTTTCAGAAGATGGAGAGGGTGCAATTGTGCTTTTAAACCACTTCTGTTTTTCAGATGGTTGAGAGGGTGCAACTATTTTGACTTTAAGGAGAGCCAGTCTCTTTGCATTAAGACTCTTCAACTTTTCCATAGAGTCTACCAAGAGCTTAGTATGCTCTATGACATTTTTGCCATATTTGATACTCGCTTCAAGTTCTTTGTTGTGCTCTTCAATTAGGCTTTTTTCCAATTCCGTTAGCACTGCCTCTCTGTCACTAGGTTCATTCTCTTGTAGTGGTTTCCTATTGACTTCATCTTCTTTTTCTGCCTCCTTTCCAATGTCAGTACCCATCTCTTCTTCATCATCTCTGAAAAACAACTCTTCTGTTTTTGCTTCACTTGCTTCCTCAATCTCAGGTTCTAATTTAACTTTCTTCCCTTTTTCTGCTTTTGTTACAACCTCTGCTTCTTGTCCCTTTTCTGGACTTTCTTTCCATTTCTCTAAATTATTAGCTTTTTTTGCCTCCTCAACATTCTCAACAAACTTTTCTTGACTTTCTGATTCTAATCCTCCTTTTTCTTTTTCTAATCCCACATCTTCATTCTCAGAACTGGCTTTATCTTTTTCCAAACTCTCAGCTACCTTTTCTAATTTTGATTTTTCTGATTCCTTTGGCAGAGGAAAGGGATGAGTAGAGAGAGAGTGAGAGAGAGACAGAGGATGAAGAAGGAGAGAGGAAAGATTGATTTGAGTTTTTCATTTTGGGAAAGAGAGAGAGAGAGAGAGAGAGAAATAGCTTCATGAAGAAGTTGTTGATTAAATGAGGAAAGAGAAAAATAAACAGCTGGTGTTAGTGGTGTCAGAAATGTGGGAAAGAGAAGAGGGCAGTTATATTAATTTGAAATTTAAACTCAAAAAGAAATTTTTAGAGAGGAGAGAGGGAAAGTAATTGACTTGACTCTTGATATCCCTATAATAAATATTCTGCAGCTATATTTATTTTGCAACAAAAGAAGTAAAATAAAACAAACAAAAATAATAACAAAACAAAAATGATAAACACTTAATGTGTCTAATAGAGTTTGAATTTTGATGTTGATGATCACATTAATTCAACATCAGAATCCAATATATCATTTTAATCACATGGACACAAACAAAATCACACAGATTTAATGTCAAAACACATACCACAGAATTTTTCATTTGCATTTATAGAAAGTGTTCAGAACTTACTGAGTTCTAAAGTTACGAATTTAGAACCAACGTACCTAGTTCTCTTCTAATCAAGCAAAATTGGCTTTCATTTAGCGGTTTAGTGAAAATATCCGCCAATTGCTTTTCAGTAGGGATGAACTTAACCACTATATTACCTTTCTGAACATGATCTCGAATGAAGTGGTGCCTGAGTTCTATATGCTTGGTTCTAGAATGCTGGACTGGATTTTTAGAGAGATTGATAGCGCTTGTGTTGTCACATCTAATTGGAATTATTTCTAATTTCATACCATAATCTGCCAACTGTTGCTTGATCCATAGAACTTGCGCAACACAACTTCCAGTAGCTATGTATTCTACTTCTACAGTAGAAAGAGCCACAGAAGTCTACTTTTTGTTGAACCAAGATACAAGGGCACTACCCAAAAACTGACAAGTTCTAGACATACTCTTTCTATCCACTCTGCTTCCTGCAAAATCAGAATCACTATACCCAACAAGATCAAAATTATCGTCTTTAGAATACCACAAGCCAAGATTAGAAGTACCGCAAAGATATTTTAGAATTCATATTACAGCAATTAAGTGTGATTCTTTAGGTTTTGACTGAAATCTCGCACATAGACACACACTAAAGTGAATGTCAGGCCTGCTTGCAGTTAGGTATAGTAAAGAACCGATCATACTTCTAAACAGTTTTATGTCCACATCCTTTCCTTTTTCATCCTTTTCTAATTTTGAGGATGGGCTTATGGGAGTGCTACATACCTTAGCATTGCCCATTTAGAACCTTTTTAGAAGTTCACATGTGTACTTGCCTTGGTTTACAAAGATTCCATTGTAGCATTGTTTAATTTGAAGCCCAAGGAAGAAGTTCAACTCTCCCATCATACTCATTTCAAACTCACCTTGCATAATCTTAGAAAATTCCTTACAAAGAAGGTCATTAGTAGATCCAAATATGATATCATCAACATAGATTTGTACAACTAGAATACCATATGCTTTCTTTTTTTATAAATAGTGTAGTGTCCACCTTTCCTCTAGAAAAACCATTTTCAATTAGAAACTTACTTAATCTTTCATACCAAGCTCTTGGAGCTTGTTTTAAACCATAAAGTGCTTTAGTAAGTTTATAAACATGGTTTGGCTTTTCAAAAACTTCAAAATCGGGTGATTGTTCAACATACACATCTTCATTTAGAAAACCATTTAAAAAAGCACTTTTTACATCCATTTGATAAAGCATGAAGTTTTTAAAGCATGTAAATGCACAAAACATTCTAATGGCCTCAAGTCTAGCAATTGGCGCAAAGGTCTCATCAAAATCGATGCCCTCCTCTTGGTTGTAACCTTGAGCCACTAACTTAGCTTTGTTTCTCACAACATTACCATGTTCGTCAAGCTTCTAAACACCCATTTAGTTCCAATTACAGAATGATTTTTAGGACTAAAAATAAGTTTCCAAACTTGATTCACCTCAAACTGATTTAGTTCTTTTCGCATAGCAAGAATCCAACTCTCATCATTTTGAGTTTCATCAATCTTCTTAGGTTCTATTTGAGAAACGAAAGCAACATTATCAAAGTATCTTCTAAGTTAAGCTCTAGTCATCATCCTTTCTAAAGGGTTGTCAATGATATCCTCTTGTAGATGATCCTTGTGGAATCGCCACTCTTTTGGTAAGTCAGAATGCTCATTTTCTGTTTCTGGCATTTGGTTTTCTGTAACGTTCTGAACTTCATGTCTGTCCTCTGATTCAGCCTGATCATCTTTATTTTGAGCGTTTTCTAGCTGTTCTAGTTGTTCCGATTGTTCTTTCTATTCTTCTTGATTGAAGTCTACAATATCGTCACTTTAAAAAATTCTAGAAATAGAGTCAGATTCGTCAAAGAAAACATTAATATATTCTTCTACAACTAGTGTATTTTTATTAAACACCCTATATGCTTTACTGTTATTAGAATAATCTAGAAAAATTCCTTCATAAGATTTTGCATCGAATTTAGAAAGGTGATTTTTCTTGTTATCTAGAATAAAGCATTGACACCCAAATATATGAAAATAACCAATGTTTGGCTTTCTGCCTTTATAAAGCTCATATAGAGTCTTTTTAAGTTTAGATCTCACCAAGGCTCTATTTAGAATATAACATGCTATGTTTACGGCTTTTGCCTAGACGTATTTCGGAAGTTTAAAATCACTCAGCATGGTTCTGGCCATTTCTTGAAGAGTTCTGGCCATTTCTTGAAGAGTTCTGTTCTTATGCTCAACTATTCCATTTTTTTTTATGTTCTAGATGCTGAGAAGTTATGGAACATTTCTGATTCATTGCAAAAATCACTGAATTTTTTATTTTGAAATTCTCTTCCATGATCACTTCTAATTGCAATGATATTGTATCCTTTTTCATTCTGAATTCTCTTGCAAAGATGAATAAACATGTCATATGACTCATCCTTATTTCTAAGGAAGAGATTCTAGGTGAATCTAGAATAATCATCGACAATGACAAATGCGTATGATTTACCACTAAGACTAGATGGGGTGACAGGTCTAAACAAATCAAGATGTAGCAATTCTAAAGGTCTAGAAGTAGAAACTATGCCCTTAGATTTGAAAGATGTTCTGGTTTGTTTACCCAATTGGCAAGCATCACATATATAATCTTTTTCAAATTTCAATTTAGGTAAACCATGAACTAAATCTTTCTTTGACAGTTTAGAAATGAGGTGCATGCTTGCATGTCCAAGTCTTCTATGTCATAACCGACTAAAATTGTCAACAGAAACTAAACACATGTTTAGGTTATGCATATCAGAAAGATATACTAGGTATATGTTTCCAAATCTTTTACCTACAAATAAAGTTTTGTTATCATGCATACTCTGAACTTCACAATGAGATGGCTTAAAGATTAATCTTATATTTTTATCACAAATCTGACTTACACTTAACAAATTATAATGTAATCCTTCCACTAAACATACATCTTCTGTTGAAGGATTAGAACCTTCCACACCAATACCAATAATTTTACCTTTAGCTTTGTCTCCAAAGCTCACTGTACCTCCCTTCTTCTTTTCTAATTTGGTGAATTTCTTTCTATCACCAGTCATATGCCTAGAACAAGTGCTGTCCATGCACCACATTTTTGTTCTCAGCTCGCTCCTTAGGCACACATGCAAATATCACGCAAATTTAGGCACCCAACATACATTAGGTCCTGGAGGATTAGTGGTAACAGGTGTAGATCCTTTTTTAGTTTTCTTGCTGTGATTTTTCTTTTGATTAACACTGCCAGATTTTTCAATATGTTTCTGATGTTCTAATTTTACAACATTAGAAATGGCATTTATGCTCATAGAAATATGTTTTTCTCTTAAAGCACAATCACAGTTAGAACTGATTTTTCCTTTAGAAAATGATTCTAATATTGACTTTAGAATTCTAATCTCAGCTTTTAGAAAGTCATTCTCAGAATTTAGATTTTTGCATTTCTCTTCAAAGTGTTTCAGATTTTCAGAAAACTTTTCATTGCAACTTTTCAGATCTTTGATCACAATAATCAAATATTTGCATGTAACTTCTTGATAAAAAGCATCTTTTATGTGATTACATTATGTTTTCAACTTTCTGTAATCTTTTTTTAAAACTTTATGCTTTTAACAAGCTTTTCATTTTCAGTACAGAGGTTATTATAAGTATTTGGAAGAAAACTTTCAAATTCAGGTTTAGAGATACTTACATTGCTTTCTTCATCCTTATGAACTGTTGCATTTGTTCTTCTACTTTCAGCTCTCTGTGTTGAAATTAGGGTGTTGTCTGCTCTAGAGTCAGAACTGGTAACGACCATAAAGCAGATATTTGCAACTTCCTCCTAGCCATTTTGACTTTCAGAACTTGACTTATCTGAGTCACTCCAAGCAACTACAAATGCTTGCTTCAGCTTATCTTTCTTTGATTTCTTTTTCAATCTAGGACAGTTTGGCTTGATATGACCAGGTTTGTTGCACTCATAACAAACCACGTCAGAAGGCTCTTTCTTTGGCAGGTTATTAATTTTAGGTGAAAAGTTCTTTTTGATAAACTTTTTATGTGGCCTTCCACCTTTGTTGTAAAATTTCTTGAATTTTCTAGCAATAAGTGGCAGATCATCACTGTCAAGATCAGAATAGCTTTCATGGCTTGAATCCACCTTCAAAGCTAGTCCTTTCCTTTTCTTATCTTCAGAAGTCAAAGAGAATTTCATCTCTTCAGAAATGAGAGCTCCTATCAAATAATCGTATGTCACTGGAATCTCCTTGTAGTTCATAACTGCTCCAATAGAATCCCACTTCTTAGGTAGAATTCTAAGGATCTTCTTAATAAGCTCTTCTTTAGGAATTTCCTTTCCAAGAGTTCTCAAAGGATTTACTATGTTGGAGAATCTGGAATTTGGCTTGGTGATAGTTTCTCCTTCTTTCATACTGAACATTTCGTATTCTCTCCAAAGGATGTTGATTCTGGATTCCTTTACATGATCAGTACCCTTATAGGTTACTCTGACTTTCTCCTAAACTTCCCTTGCTGACTTGCATCCATAAACCTTATTGTACTCAACAGAATCTAATGCATAGTAAAGTATATTTATAACTTTTGCATTTACAGTGATATAACTCCAATCAGCATCAGTATATTCCTCTTCTTTTTTTGGAACTCTTTCATTTTCAACAATTTTCATAGGGACACGAGGACCACTGATAATATTCCTCTAGCAATTTATATCAATTGATTTAATGAAATTTTCCATTCTAGTTTTCCAGTAAGAGTAATTAGAATCATTGAACAACGGTGGTCTAGAAATAGATTGACCTCTAAAGAGGCAAGAGGAAGTGGGACTGCCATGGGATCTTTTCTCTTAAGCTATTAAGCTTCGGTAAGTCAAAAGACTAAGCTTTGATACCAGATTGTGGGTCCCGTGTATTAGTATGGCACAACCTAAGAGCAGGGGTGAATTGGATTTTCTAAAAATTTTACTTTTAAAAACACCAAATCATAATTCTATTTGCAGTAGAATTAAAATGTATTTGAAAGAGATAGATATTCAGTTTAGAATACTCTTACAACACAGTTCTAAGATTAGAATGATTGTGTGAAGTACAGTAATTGAAATTAGAACTGACTCACAAGTCTTCTTGCAAAATTAGAACAGCTCAGTGAAGAAAAGTTATCAAGATCAGAACAGCTTCACGGAGCTACTGCAAGTTTAGAAAGACTTTGCGAAGAGAAGTTATTGCGTTTAGAACTTCTTCACTAGCCTTTTTGTAAAATTAGAAAATGGATTAAACTTGAAGATTCAAACAGAAATCAATTTAGAATAACCAATTAGAACTTCAGAAGATTATAATTCAAAAATCTAGAGTTCTAATTTTATATAGTGATAGAGCTTGCTTACAATTCAAAACTGAACTTAAATTAACTTTGCATTTCTGGAAATATAAATACCTGTGTAAACTGAAAATAATCAAGCAACAACTTCAGAAACGGAAAGAAGATAGACATAGTGATTTATAATGGTTCAGCACTCGCCTACATCCACTTCCCAAGACGCATATTGAGATCCTCCACTATGTTATCTCTTTTCAAGGGTAAGAGACAAACCAACAATTATAAGGAAATAGATTTAATCACCTAAATCTAACCTTAACCCACTAGATTGCACAAGTTCTAGTTGACCTTTACCCTTTTCTACTTTATAGAGATCAGAAAACTCAGATCAAGACATTAAAATCTCACACATGGAGAAGGTCGCTTGATAACCTTATAACACACTAGCTTCTCAACTAAGCTAATACACAAGTATATTTCTTTTTGAAAATCTCTAACCACAACAGATTATAAAAATCTATATGGAAAGAGAGAAATGCAGTTATAAGCACAGAAAAACAGATTTTAGATTTAAACTCAAAAACACAGACCTATTCTTCAGAAAGAGATGGAAACAAAAAATCTTTTCACTTGGATGATATCTCTTGAAGAACAAACGATGAAAAGAAATCAAAGGGGGTTGAAGAGAAAGCTTTAAGAGATTTTGAAAGCTTGAACAATGGCTTCAACTCTTGTCTAACATTAATAAGAAGGAACAGGAAAATTTTTATAGAGAAATGACAGGTTAATGACGTGTGAAACTTGAGAGCATTAAATGAGTTCTGTCACGTTTTTTGCTAAAGCAAAGTGAGGCATGGGGTGTAATTAATGAGCCTGTCCATTGGTTAACACATGCATGCCAGCCAGCATTAAATGAGAGGAGATGTTGCATAAAACCATGAGCTGAATTCAAAATCAGAAGGCTAACAACTGCAGTAAAATTCTGATAGTTGAGTTGAGAAATACAACTGCAGATCAGAAATGCATTAAATAGTTGTTAACCAAGATCTACTCCAAAGATATTTTGGATAGGAAAATGTGGGGAAAATCTTTTGAGCACTACTTTCAATTTTCTTATTTTTGAAATATTTAAAAATAATTTTTAGGAGAAAGAAAATTTTAATTTTGTGCTTATAATGATTGTTTCTCTCAAACCTACATTAATTTTCTAAGACACATACCAACCCACAAATAATTCTTCCAAGTCTCCATAGTCTTCAAGTAAATGTCTTGGATGTAGGAAATAATTTCTTCAATTTATCTTCAATAACAAAATCTACATAAAATATTTTTAGCACAGAAATAGTACATATAAATTTATTTGGTTTTAAACTAATCATCAAAATCAAAAGTAGAAAATAAACCTTGAGCCAACATGTTTGACTCCCAAGATAGGTTGGAAAGGTATAATACCTCTAAGGAATTATTTCGCTGTAAGATGGCAGAAGGCTATTCAATTTGTGTTCACGTTCTGAAGATGATTGGCTACATTGAAAAAATGGGCCAATTTGGCATTACTATGGACCATGAGCTAATTATTGACTTAGTCTTACAATCCTTACCATCCAGCTATTCACATTTTATTTTGAATTTTAATATGAACAAGCTAGATACTTCCTTATCTAAGTTGCTTGGAATGTTTACCATTATTGAAGGAGCCCTTAAGAAGGATACTACTCCTATACTTCTAGTTTAGGTCTTTTAAGGCTAAGAAAAAGCCTAAGAAGATGCAGAATAAGAAGAAGGCATCGAAGCCCAATGGAGATGTAACAAAAGAAAAGGGAACCTACCACACTATGGCAAAATGGCCACTAGAGGAGGAACTACATGGAACATCTTGCGACTGTGAAAGCAAAGAAGCTTGCAAAATCTTCTACTTAAGGTATGTTTATGATTGAAATTAATCATTCTACTTTTTTAGTTCATGCGTATTAGATACTTATTATGATTGTCATATTAATAACAAGCAGAAACTAAAGGAAAATAGAAAATTGAGGAAAAATGGACCTACATATAGCCTATGAGCAAATGTTGCTGCATTAGAATTAAATAATTGTTATTTTATTTTAGTACTTAGTAGAAATATTGTTTTTAGTTTCGTATCAAGTTTTGAATAATGGATTCAAATTTTATTTTTGAGAACAATAGTTGTTTTTAATAATAATAATTTTATGCAACTAAAATATTGATGATTTCTATAATAGATAATAAAACTTATCATATTTTCGGCATTATAGACTTAGTCACATTAATAAAATAAGAATCACTAAATTGCATAAAAAAGATTACTTTGAACCTTTCTTATTATAAACCATATAAAATTTGTGAATCATGTTTAATAGGTAAAAATAACTAAAACACCCTTTATGTGAAAAGGTGAAAGGTTAAAAGAATTATTGGACCTACTATATTCAGATGTATGTGGACCAATTACTACTCAAGATATAGATAGATATGAGTGTTTCATTATATTTACTGATAACTATACTAGATATGGTTTTATGTATCTATAATGAAATACAAATCTAAATTTAGAAAAATTTAAGGAATTCAGAAATGAAGTTGAGAAACTAACTAAAAGCATTAAAAACATTTTGATTCGATCAAGGTGGAAATACGTTAGTTAAATGTTTCAAGATTATTTATTAGAAAATATTAATCGTTCCTTATCAAGATATAGTATGATCCATGATGAGTCTTGTAAAGTTGTCTTCATTCTTTTAAGGATGAGCCTTAATAATGCGATATACCTTCTAAATAAAGTTTCACCCAAATATGTTAATAAGATTCCATATAAGATGTGGGCTAACACACTCATGTGAAGCGTTTGGGATCTGATAAGCTATGGGCTAAACCAAATAAATGTAAGTGTGTGGGATATCCAAAAAGAAATTATTAGATTTCAACCATCCTATTGAGAGAAAAATATTCATATCAGTACATGCTACCTTTCTAGAAAATATATTTATCTTTAAAGGAATCAATGGGAGCCAAGTAGAACTTGAAAAGTTCAAGAACCTCAAACATACATTAAAGGTGGAACTAGAACAAAAGATTATTACATTAGATGAACAGTCAAAATACATTAGTTAAATAACCACGACGTAAATCTGTTAGGATGAGTCATACTCCTATAAAGGCTGAACCTTCTTATAGAGACTCGAACCTAACAAATATAAAGGAGAAATGTTTGACATTTTATTTACAATTGCAGCATATTATGGTTATGAAATTTGTCATAATGATGGCAAAATTGCATTCTTAATTAGCAAATCAAATGATTTTTTAATCAAAAGTATTTCTTAATATAGTATGCAAACTGCAAAAGTCCATTGGTAGATTTAAGTAAGCCTTTACAGAATAAGAACATCCGTCTTAATGAAATAATTAGAATAGTTTGATTACGTTAAAAATATGGATGATTTTTGTTTGTATAAGAAGGTTAGCGGAAGCAAAATGATATTTCTTAGTTTGTATATTGATAACATATTAATATTAGGAAATTATATTTTACTACTCTAAAAGTTTGGTCATGCAAGAATGTCTCCATTAGAGAAGCGGCTTATATACTTAGTATTAAAATCTATATGGATATATTTGATAGGTTGCTAGGATTATCTAAATCCACATGTGTTCATTAGTGTTAAAACAGTTTAGCATGGAGGAATCCAAAAGAGGATATCTACCTGTATATCAATTTGATTCGGATGAAAGTCACTGGACTGCTGTTAAAATTATCCTTAAGTATCTAAAATAAGTAAAGATAATTTTTAGTTATGGAGAAACTAATGAACAAGTAGTTCATAGATACATTGATGTCATAGGATCAAACACAAGAATAATTGGCTTTAATGCAAGTGAGAAATTGTTAGTTATATGCCCTATAGCCAATTTGATTGGTTATATTTTGGATATAATATTTCATGTAACAAATATTCTATTATTGATATAATGAATTTATTTATCTTTTATATTCTATTGATTGAATTTTGATAAAATATAAAGTCCATGAGGAAATACTTAATTTTGATTTTTCATTCACATTATTTATTATAAATAATAAGTGATAAATAATTGGACATAGTAAGAATTGTACAGAGATATTTGTGTAATTAAGAGATGATTCATTACCCTAGGTAAATTAGAAAAGATGTTCTAATTATTTTCTAGTAGTATTGATTAAGAAATCATTGTGCAAGGTAGAATAAAATTAGCAAATTAGATTTGAAATTTCATTCAACTGATCAATGGCTAAGATTAAGAGAATAAACATGATTTAAGTCAAATTACTTTAACTTTTCAAATATTTGAATAGTCTTGACATATTGCAAGACAATGTACCTAACCTTTAAATATTAATAAATTAATTAAATTTATATTTATTGCCAATATATTTGGAATCTAAAATGTCACACACATAAGAATTGATGTGAGAAAATGAAAATAAGGAATCGAATCATGCATGACTTGATTACAACTGAATTTTGTAAAGTTAAGGACAAAATTATAATTTACATTAGATTACAATTTTACCTAAATTATTAAGTATTGACTTAATTGATTTATGTATAAAATTTATTAAAATAAATATTAGATTAAATAAACCAAATACTAATTATGATTTATTTATTCAAATAGTTAAATGAATAAATATAATTGATTAAATTGAAAATTCTATTAATATACGTATTATGATTTATTTATTTAAATTATTTAAATAAATAAATAGGCATATATATATATATATATATATTAGTTATAATTTAATTATTTAAAATTTTTAAATAAATAATTATAATTAGTTTATTTATGACCTAGGGTTTTCGTATATAAGGTTTAAGATACTGTCTAAATTGCAGAGTTGTTACTTATAACCACAAAACAAAATAGAGAGTCTACGAGAGCTAGCACCATCATACGCTCTAACCTCTTAAGCCTCTGAAATAGTATTGGAGTTTTTTTATTTTCCATTTGTGTGGATACTACTAGAGATCAGACATTTGAATGGCTTGTCGTTTGTGACAATCTAGCCGCGCATATCAAAGTTTTGAAGAATATGCAAAAAATGTATTCTTCTAAATAAATTTGTATTACTTTATTTATTTAAACGGATCCTCTTGGTATATTTATTTCTTATATTTATATTATTCTACTGCATATATTTGATATTGAAATCCAACGCTATGTTGGTATGAATACCCATCTGTATTTTTGTTTTTTCAATGTATCTTTTGTGGGAAAATAAGAACTTGAAATTTTATTCCCTATCTTTTTGCTCCATTAATGAATCTCGTAATTTTTCCTTCTTGACTTTCTCTTGAATATTTTATGGAGTATATAAGAGATAATGAGAAAATAGAGGGAAAGAAAGGAGGGTTGTGAAAGAAAAGAGAGGAAGCGCACCGATAAAATTCCATGGTTAGCCGATAGAAAGAAAGAAAGAAAGAGAGAGGAGAAAAGAAGAGAAACGGATAAGGTTAGATATGAGGATATTTTAGGATTAAAATTTTTTATCTATACTTTGACCCTTGACTTTGGCTATTGACGAACGTTTTTTTATACAAAAATCGAACGAAATGATTAAATAGTGTAACAAAAATAATAGATAGAGATGTTTTAATGTATTTCAGAAAAAGCAAGAACCAACTAATGGTATTATGAAAGGATGTAATAATATTCGTAACTTAAAAATTTTTGTATAATATAAAATTAAAGTGCATCATCTATAATTTACTATATAATAAAATACAAAGCTAGATTATATATAATTTTCTTGAAGTGTATGACCCAACATTATAAGATTGAGTTAAATTATATTCCCTCATTTCTATTTGACTTAATCACAAAAAAAAACATGAATTTATGAGTTTTTTTTCAAATTTAGCAAATACTTTTAATTTTGTCAATCAATACCCTGTACTTATTTTTCTTTGTCAATTGTAGCCTCTGTCTATAATCTGTCAATGTTTACTGATATGTCCGTTAATGAGGTCCAATTTTTTCCATATCACATCCATGTGGACATGCCACGTAAGAAAACTAACTAAAGGTTTAATCACAAAAAAAAATCCTGAACTTATGCTTTTTCTTCAAATTTGGCCAATATTTTTTATTTTGTCAATCAATACCTGGTATTGAGGTATTGATTGACAAAATCAAAAGTATTGGCCAAGTTTGAAAAAAATTCATAAATTCAGGTTTTTTTTAGTGATTAAGCCTCCGTATTTTAATTTTATTTTTTTATTAATTTTAAAGTAAATTGAGGTATCAGTTTTTTTATATATGACTATATATTTTGGCAGATAAGAACACATCTATTGGGTTTACAAGTCATATAAAAATATCTAATATTTATTTATCCTCAAAAAATAACAAGCAAAATATGAAAATACTGAAAATAGTGTCATACTACAAAATGATATCATTTAATGTATTTTTATGTTCAAGTTAGCTTTCTTATGTGGCGTGTGCACGTGGATGTTATCTAAAAAAATTGGATACCATTAATAAACACATCAGCAAACATTAACAGACTCTAGACGGAAGCCGCACTTGACAAGAAAAAATAAATACAAGGTACTGATTGACAAAATCAAAAGTATTGGTCAAATTTGAAAAAAAATTATAAGTTCAGGCTTCTTTTTTGTGATTAAGCTTTTAGTTAGTTTTCTTACATGGCATGTCCAAGTGGACGTGATATGGAAAAAATTGAATCCCATTAACGGACACATCAGCAAACATTAACAGATTCTAGATAGAGGCTACAATTGACAAAGAAAAATAAATACAGGATATCAATTGACAAAATTAAAAGTATTGGCCAAATTTGAAAAAAACTCATAAGTTCAGGCTTTTTTTATAATTAAGCCTTTTTATTTTAATTCACAACAAATGAACATTTTACTTTGTTCCACTTTAAATACTCATTTAGAATTTTGAGAATATATTAATATAGTTTTCTAAGTTTACACATATTTATTAGTTATAATTTATTTGATGTTATATTTATTTTTCTCTTTTTTATCATTACTTTTAATTTTAGTTAAATTAAAATTTTAACTACATGCATAACTAAAAATTTTTGTTATATTAAGTCATGAAAAAAATGAAATGGAAGTACTACTCTAATGATGATGCTCTAATATAAGATACAATTAATATTGATTTTATGATAAAATTAAATAATGAGTTTTTTTATTTTAGGAACGGCAATTTAAGTATTCTATTATGTATATTTTAAAAAAAAAATCTAAGTATTCTAATCATTTTCTTAATTTTTATGAAAGATGAAATATTATTATAGGTCTCAATGGGCTATGCACAAAAAGGGAGGGTGAATTGTGATGTATAAAAAAATTTAAAATTTAAAATTTAAAGACATTTTTCAAACACGGTAGAAATACAAAAACATTCAGATAATTTTGCAGATTTAAAACCATAAAACTCACTTAACAAAAGATTATCTATAATACTTAATTAATCAATAGGTCTGAAAATAATTCACTAAACTGGACAACTCTATAACTCAAAAACGGTTTCAGTTTGAAGCAATATTAATGATAATCAACAATTCAGAACATAGAATGAGCGAGATAACAATATGTCATTTAGATTAAAGTGTGTGACTGTGAAGAGACAAGCAACATCATAAAGAGAAAGATAAGAAGAGAAAATCAAACACCAAGAATTTTAGTGGTTCAGCACTTCTCACGCCTACATCCACTCCTCAAGAAATCATCTTGAGATCCTCCACTATTTAATTCTTTTCAAGGGCAAGAGTAAAGCCTATTATAATGAAAATAGTCCTGGCACTTAGCACTACCCATGACCCACAAGTTTTTGCAAATAACTTGTAAGCTTACCTTGTAGTTTTTGTTAAAGAACTAGAAAACTTAATCCCACTAGTTTTTCTAAAGAACTAGAAAACTGAACTTGCTTTTGCAAAGAACAAGCAAAACTTAACCTCTAATTGTTGTCAAAGAACTAGAAAACTTAATCCTACAAGTTTTTCTAAAGAACTAGAAAACTTAACTTGCTTTTGTAAAGAACAAGCAAAACTTAACCTCTAATTATTGTCAAAAAACTAGAAAACTTAAATCTAGTTTTTCTAAAGAATTAGCAAACTTACAAGACTTATTCTTACACAAGATGGGTGCTTGAAAACCTTTACAAACAAGCTTTACACAAAGCTGTCACTCATAGATTTTGAGATTTAGATGGTTCTAATCTATTCTAGATTTACAAGATCTATAATAGATAGAATGATATGCCAAATTAAATTTAGGATTTTTATAAATGAAATGTATGAGTTTTGAAAATCTCACTCTAAAGATTGATTTTAACCTTTTCTTAGAATTTGTGCAATGAAAGCATGAAGAAGAAGGATTCCAAGATGAGAGAGTTTATAACATAAAAATACAAGATTAATTAATATCCCATAAAAATCAATTTCCTCTTCTCTTTAGAAAATAACCGTGAAAGTAAGAAGAATGATAGAGTTTATAATATAAAAAATAGAAGATTAGTTTTTGCTCTCACGCCTTTAAAAATTTTGCCAAGCCTTGATTTATATTTGAAGAAATTTCTTTTCTGTTAGAAACAAAAAAAAAAAAAAAGGAGTAGGGGTTGTTTGGTGGTAGGTTTGAAAAAAGAAAGAAAGTATTTTGAAAGATTATTTTCGAAAGAAGATTTGAAGTCAAAGATTACTTTTAAAAGAAAATCTTTCTTAGATCACATTTTGAAAAATTCAAATTCTGAAATATATTTTGTGAAATAAAATATTTCCTCTAAGATTTTCAAACATTTATTTTAGAAAATAAAATTTTTTAGGAAAGGTATATGAAAACTAAAGAAGATATTTTTATATTGTGTTAATCTTACATAGATCTTATTCCTAGTTTAACAAGATACTAAATAGTCCTAAGATATCCAAATGCACTAACTAAATATTCAATTCTTCAAAGTGTCTTAAATCTTAATCTTCTATAAGATTCATTGAATTTTCACTTGATCATTTTTCTATTTAAATTCTTGCAAAAGACTTTAACACAAGCTATAAAATAAATCATTCAATTTATTATTTTTGGTAATTATCAAAATATAGTATTGTAATAACCTTGAGTCAACAATTATTATTAAAGTGAAACAGAGAAAATATCCAATATGAAGTCTGTTTTACATAATAGGATATAATTTGTGAGTTAAATATTAGGTGAAATCTTTTTATCTTTCATCAAGAATGTGATATCCCGACACAGCAAAGCGATTCTAAAAGGGCGGGTAGAGAGGGTTCTTAGTGAGTTTCAAGGATGGCAGGCTAGCTAGGGTAGTGAAATACGGGACACAGAAATGAATCGGACCATATATTAAAAATGGGTAACTAATTATCAGATATGTCTTTTGGTGAAATGGTTAAAGAATTGGAAGAACTCCAGGATTAAGCGTGCTCCCTTGACAGAAATAAATCGGATCATATATTAAAAATGGGTAACTAATTATCAGATGTGTCTTTTGGTGAAATGGTTGGAGAATTGGAAGAACTCCAGAGTTAAGCGTGCTCCCTTGACAGAAATAAATCGGACCATATATTAAAAATGGGTAACTAATTATCAAATGTGTTTTTTGGTGAAATGGTTAGAGAATTGGAAGAATTCTAAGGTTAAGCGTGCTCTCTTGACAAAAATTTTAGGATGAGTGACCTTTTTGGAAGTTCTCATTTCACCTGCGAGACAAAATCATGCAAGTCTTACCAATTTAGTATGGGATAGAACCGACTCGATTTAAAGTAGACAATTTTGTATGAGATGAAACCGGCTTGATTTAAAGCAAATAATTTCTCTATTTAGAGTAAGGGCATTACAAAGAAAAAGCTATAGAGCTTAGCGAATAAGCCAAAAAAATTTAACTTTTTGAATAAATTAATTTAGCTTTTATGTTCAAATAAGTTGAAAAGATAAAACAAATATTTTATTTTCTTATTTTCTGAATCAATAATATACGTGTCTAATAAGCTATAATATGCTCAAATAAACATTCATTCAACTTTATTCATGAATTTGTTTTCAAACTAAAAGATTGAATGCAAAATTTAAAAAATTTCACGATTTGTTAAATTTAAACTCTTATAGATGTCATATTCCATCAATTCAAATCAACAAATAGGCTGTTTTTACCTTAATAAAGTAATATTTTTTCCGTCTCATTTTATTTATTTTTTATTCTTTTTTTAGATGTCTTAAAATATCTGTAGGATTTTAAATATGCAAATAATTTTTTCTCATAATAATTTCTATAATTATTCATTAAATGAAATAATTTTATTAATATTGCAATAAATTAATTTTCTTAATTTTTGTGAAATATGAAATATTACTATTAAATTGAAACATACAAAATATCAAATATAAAGTCTGTTTTACATAATAGGATATAACAAGCTAATAAAACTACCGCACTTTGTTGCGGGTTTCCTATTTAATTTATTTTTTTATTTGAAATTAATTTATTGATATAATTATTAATTATAACTATTAATTTTATGATATGGTTGTCATTTATTGTTTATTTAAATTTTTATATATTATTTTAAAGAAAAATATAAATTGAAAAATGAATTCTTGATTCAATTTAGTTTTCATTTATCATATTCAATCAATTTTATAAAACTTTTGCTTTCTTTCTACAGTTATCTAATGAAATATTTTATAACCATCTTTACACTTATTAGGTTTATCCATTTTTATAATAAAATAGAAATGATGAAATATCTAATCTCTAATATAAGCTATACGTATGGATGCAAAGATTGAGTTGAGGAGAGGGCCGTTTAATATTAAGAGCAAAGAGCATTACAATTAACAATTTTCAAATAGACAGATAAGAAAAAGATACACTCACATGTGTTTCTATATTTTCATTTTTCTCCAACTTGTTCTTTGTTTGTCTTTTATGTTTTAAACTCCAACGAATTGATAAGAGCGTGGAGTTTTCATTTCGTGTATTACAATCAGTATTATTATTATCCCAGTCCGTAAAAAGAAAAAATATTTTGGACTTTACTGTAAAAGCGATAAAGGGTAAAATAGTAATAATATAAAAATAATATGGTTTTTAGTACATATATTTCTGTGAATAGTATTTTTAGTTTGGATTTTGGTATATATATTTGTGAGTTAAATATTAAGTGAAATATTTTTATCTTTTGGTCAAGAAAAAGCTATGCAGCTTTGCGAATAAGCTAAAAAAATTTAACTTTTTGAATAAGCTAATTTAGCTTTTGTATTAGCTGAAAAGATAGAATAAATAATTTATTTTTTTCTAGTTGGTCTTTTCATTTATGTGAAGAGTGAGAGATTTCGAATTTGAGTCATTTCGACCACAGTTATTTCTATCAATTTAGTGAATTAATGAAAGAGCTAACCCCTGTTGCATAGTCCACAGTATTATTTCGACCCATAAAAGCCTTAAATGAATTAAAAAAATTGTTTTCTTATTTTCTAAATCAATAAGATATGTGTCTAATAAGCTATAATATGCTCAGACAAACATCCATTCAAGTTTATGCATGAACTGGTTTTCAAACTAAAAGATTGAATGCAAAATTTCATAAATTTCACAATTTGTTAAATTTAAACTCTATAGATTTCAAATTTCATCAATTCAAACCACTAAATAGACGGCTTTTACTTTTATAAAATAATATTTCTTCCGTCTAATTTTATTTATTTGTTATTCCTTTTTTAGATGTCTCAAAATGTCTGCAAGGTTTTCAAATTTAAATATGTAAATAAATTTTTTTCTATAATAATTTTTATGATTAGTCATTAAATGAAATATTTTTATTAACATCTCAATGAATTAACGTAAAAAAGGCAAAATAATTTTTATTGTCTAAAATTTTTAATATTTTTATTTTATCAAATGGTGTGAATAAAATGATACGAATGGAGTAAAAAAAAAAAAACTTGCCTTAGAAAAATTTATGTTTATAAGCTTACAGTGAATTTGTCAATATCGGAAAAGAGAAAATCATTTTAGTTCAATATGACCTTTTTTTTTCTCAGCTAATAAAATAATTTTTGTCAGAGTCATTTTCTTAATGACTATAAACATGGGAAAATCTAGAAAATATTTTTCTAATAAATTAACAAAAAATATTTTTCTAGAAACAAATGGAACGTAATAACTACAGTCCAACATCCAAACATGATTGCATTTGTGTGCATTAGGGATGAAACAGAACACCCTTGAAATTTTAATTAATTACATTGATTTAATTAATAAAAGGAGAATACACGCCAATAAACCAAGTAGAAGGAAACTATTAGCTGTATCTTTAGCACTTTCCCTTCCCATTCTTGATGAGGTTACTTATGGCTTTTCACATTTGTTGGGGCCCTGTGCTGTAGAAATCCGAAAAGAAGAAGGATCAATTAATGTTTTTAAAATATATTTTTTTTGTCGAGAGACTCAATTAAACATAATAAGATCACGTGTTATATAATTGGAGTAGTACCTTAAAACCATCAAAGTGTCATTTTTTCAGCATATTTGACGCATTAAACTGTCCATAAAACAAAAAAATTAATGTTTTTTATTTTTACGAAAAAGGGCAAAGTCAGTGGCTCACGTGATTCTACTTATATTTTAAATTTTTTAATATCTTGGCATTTTATGGAAAAAACATAATTAAAGACATTAATATATGTTTGGCTTTTTTAAAAAGAAAAAGAAAAAGAAATCCAAAATGTGCAAAGTTAGATCTCATGTGATGTGATGAGCTGTCTTCAAGTTAGAGACAGGATAAGAAGTTGAACAGAGACAGTAGAGAGGGATAGCTTTTTCTTTTTCTATTTCTATTTAATATATATTGTTAAGTAGTTAGGTGAAGGTTGATGTTGGCCTAATCATCAGTGGACCACATTAATCATAATACCACAACTTTAGAGTTCTCCATACTTTCTAGCTTCTAGTTTCTTGGATTATTCCTTGGCTTGGCCCCATCGATATTATTTAACTTAGTTGTTAATTGCTCATTTCTAATTGGGTCGGGTTCCGTCCCTTCTTATTTCATTTTATTAATTCAGTTTAAAATTTATTCGAAAAAATTAATTATTTTGATAATTTTTAATTGTTTTAATAATATTTAGCTATTAACTGTTTGAGTTGAGTTTTATAAAACGCTAAAACTAAATATTACATTAATTAACTTTTTACAAAAAAATTATCCTCATCTTTAAAATTTAATTCCAACATTATATTACCAAATAACTTTCTAAGCAGCGTTTAACGTTTTAATTAGCTAAAACTCTAAAAGCTATTGAAAAAACTGCTGCCGAACACCGCTTTAATTTGATTTTCCATTTTATTTTTTGAAAAAAAAATTAATTATTTTAAAAATTACTTCGAAAAATAATCAACAAAGTATAATATTATACCTTTTTTTTCAATAAAAGAGAGGAGAAAAAAAACAAAGTTGCATGCTTGAACTACTAATTAAGCACTATTATGGCATTATAACATGAGAAGTTATATTATCATTTGGAAAAAAAATTTATCTAAATCGGGTCTATAAAATTAATTAAATTAAAGATTTTTGAAAAAGTGTTGGGAAAGAAATGAAGAATGAATAAACAATCACATTACCTTCAGCTTAATTTCGAGTTGAGGTGTATTTAGGGAATGGAACTCTGCCAGACTCAATTTCCCTAACATCTTTGATAAGAATTTCATAGTGTCTTTTTACTTCCTCCGGAGATTTATTCCCACCAACAGCTTTTGCGACATTAAGCCACCGGTCCGGCGTGTCCTTGTCATACAAAGCCAAAGCCTTTTCGAATAGCTTGTTCTGCTTAGGTGTCCAAGCTGATGAAGTTAGAGAGTTGGAAGCCATTAAAGGGGGAAAAAGAAAAAAGAAAAAAAGAAAAAGCAAAAGAAAAGGTTATGGCTTGAACTTGACTAGGAGGAAGAGAGATCCTAATTATATGCAGAAGAGAAAAAGAGCTTAGATAGTGGGGTTGAAGCCAGTTGGGAGAATATATCCAGTAAAAGGCAGAATATAGAGTGACTCGTCTTCTTAAGAACCACAAGATGGATTGGAGGCCACAGAAACGGCAACTGAAAAAGAAGAATCAGTATCAAAAGGACAGCTTCTTTAATTTCTTTTTTTAAATAATGGGCCGTTTATTATTTTAGGGTGAAAAGAAAAATTTTTTTAACAACAGTTTTTGGATAAAGGTAGTAGTGGTGAAATTCGCTTGTCCATGATAATGGACTTAAAAGATTATGGACTCAATGGACCTATGTCAAAACTTCAAAAAATGTAAAATAAAAAATTTTATAAAAACAAGCAGATTATTTAATTGGACGGAGAAAATGTGGGAATAGACAAAAAAAAAAAAAATGAGATTTCTTATATTGCCCTCAATGCAATATAAAATATCCTTAAAATAATTTTAGTCACATCAAATTTAAAAATTACACTTTATATCAAAGAGTGAATAGATGAGTGGTTCGACACTTTTCTTCCTTAAATGAGGTATCTCTTTTTGGGCCGATCTGATGTAAGCAATATTTAGTTCTAGTTGGGCTCAAGATATTAAAAAATCATATCTTATTATTTGATTAGATATTATTTCTAAAAATTATTTTTTATATAAATAAATATATATAATAAAAAGGAAAAGTATAATTTTTTATGTTGCAGGAAAAATTGTGGATTTATTTAGAGATGGTATAATGTTTCTTTTATGTAATCTTTTTTTATTACTTAATTAATTAATTAATTTATTTTAAATTTACAATTTAGAATAATAGAAGAAACAAAATACTTAAATAAACTCATTAAGTGACTAATATTGGATCCTAGCATAATCTGCTTTATAATTTTCATTTATTGACTTATTTTTTTCATCAAAATCAAATTTAATTAAATTATAGCATTTGCGAAACTACTTTTGAAATTTAAATTGATAATTCTTTTAATATAATTTATATCTTATTATTATATGTTAAATTCTTAAAAGAGTTTTATTCTTAATAAAAATTTGTTATTTTCTTTTTCATTATTGAATTAATTTGTAACTACTATCACTTTAATTTAGCAAGAGATTTATATCTCCTTTGCAATAAATAGATGGTTTTCTGATTAAGTATTTTCAATTTTCTAATTTTTTTTATATCCTAAATATGTTTGAGTTAAAAGAAAATAACCTTTATGCAATAAAAAAAATTAGAACTATAAATTTCTATTTTGGGTCATTTTTTATTTTAAGAGTTTGTGTGTATATTCATATATTCATTTCTCTAATGTATCAGACAAGTAATACTATTGTTATAGTCAAAATGATTACAATTATTAATTCAGATCATATTTTTAATTTTTTTATCTATCAGTAAAAAAATATTATTATTTTCATTATAGCTATATATAGATATCAATTTGAGATTGAGAACAAAGGTTGGAGGTTAAGTATTAACTTGATTTTCTTTTTGAACACTTATCAGGGCTTTAAAAATCTGTATTTATAAATTAGAGACTCACAGATTAGGTATAAGGATTGCATTGAACTTTATTTTGAGAATTATATATATGTCTGAACTATGGACGGAGAAGGTTGGGCCTCTCAGACCACTTGGCAAATCATATATATATGTTCGAACTATGAACGGAGAAGGTTAGGCCGCTTAGGCCTTCTGGCTAACTATTTGTATCCAAACTATGAACTTTGGTCTACACGATACTTATTATGTAGTTGCGCATTTCCATTATGTACTTTCGATGGGAGCAGTTTTGTTGGCCACTTGGGCTTCCTAGCAAATTGTTTATGTCCAAACTATGAACGAAGAAAGTTGGGCCGCTTAGGCCTCCTGGCAAACTGTTCATGTCCAAACTGTGGATGAAAAAAGTTGGACTGCTTTGGTCATTTGGCAAACATTTCAATTAGAGCAATGATGTTGGATTGACACTTATCAACTCTCCTTTTTTTTCTTTCCTTTTGAATATGATCTCCTTGTTTATCTCGAATAGTCGAATTATTATTTTTTTTTTTAATACCTAGACTTGACTATTCAATAATTTAGTTTTATAATTCAAATAAATAAATAAATTATTTTCAACAATATAATTATATCACCATAAAATATTTTACACAATAATCAAAATTAATTATAGGGCAATGATAGACAGCTTGAATTTAATATCAAATTTGGTAAGGATTAAAAAAATGACTGAAATTCATTAATTTCTAAAAAATTATAGTACAATGTCTACATTGTCTTTCTTAAATATAAACATAAAAATAAACTACATCTAATAAATATGGATAAAGTCAAAAAAAAAAAAAAAAAACAATCAATATAGTCTTAAAATCCTAAATGAGCACTTAAAGTGTAACTGAAGGAGTACTAAATTTACATTAGCACACACACTAAATTAAATTAAAATTAGAACTAAATAAGTCACATTTGTTTAAATCACACTTAAAAATATTATTAAATTAAAATATACTAATTAAAATTAAATTACATCAAATTGATTAAATTACATTTAAAATTTTATTAAATTGCAAAACTCTAATTAAAATTAAATTATGTTAAAATTAATATGTGTATTAAAATTTAAATTAGGCTTAATCACCAAAAAAAGCCTCAACTTATGAATTTTTTTTTTTAAATTTAGCCAATATTTTTAATTTTATCAATCAATACGCTGTACTTATTTTTCTATATCAATTATAGCCTCCGTCTATAATTTGTCAATGTTTGCTGATGTGTCCGTTAATGGGATCCAATTTTTTCCATATCACATCCACGTGGACATGCCACATAAGAAAACTAACTAAATGCTCAATTACCAAAACTTATGCATTTTTTTCAAATTTAACCAATACTTTTGATTTTGTCAATCAATACTTGGTATTGAGATATTGATTGACAAAATCAAAAGTATTGGCCAAATTAAAAAAAAAATTCATAAATTCAGGATTTTTTTGGTGATTAAGCCTCCGTATTTTAATTTTAATTTTTTATTAATTTTAAAGTAAATTGAGGCATCAATTTTTTTGTATATGACTATATATTTTGGCAGATAAAAACTCATCTATTGGGTTTACAAGTCATATAAAAATATATAATATTTATTTATCCTCAAAAAATAACAAGCAAAATATGAAAATACTGAAAATAGTATCCTACTGCAAAACGATATCATTTAATATATTTTTATGTTCAAGTTAGCTTTCTTATGTAGCGTGTCCATATGGATGTGATCTAAAAAAAATTGGATACCATTAATGGACACATCAGCAAACATTAACAGACTCTAGACGGAAGCCACACTTGACAAGAAAAAATAAATATAAGGTATTGATTGACAAAATCAAAAGTATTGGTCAAATTTGAAAAAAAATTATAAGTTCAGGCTTTTTTTTGTGATTATGCTTTTATTTAGTTTTCTTATGTGGCATATCCAAGTGGATGTAATATGAAAAAAATTGGACCCCATTAACGGACACATCAGTAAACATTAACAAATTTTAAACAGAGGCTACAATTAATAAAGAAAAATAAATACAAAATATCAATTGACAACATTAAAAATATTGGCTAAATTTAAAAGAAACTCATAAAGTCAGGCTTTTTTTTATGATTATGCCTTTAAATTATAGCATTAGAAATACAATATTTTTAATTTTCATTAAACAAAATATACATGTTGTAAAGTGTGAACAGTTGGGATTTTACTCGAGATGGAGACAAAATCTTCGCTTTCACTTGCTACAAGTTATACACTGATTACCTTTCAAAAAATAAAAAACGCAGATTACCGCTTATGCCCTTTTTACTGCCCTCGATAGCAATATATGAATTACTATTGAGGGGGGATTACCCTTTTTGAGTGTCTGGAAAAGTATGAGTTACCAAGGTTAGTAGTCTACGACTTATATTGTGGAAAATCAGAATTAAAAAGAAAAAAATTTTTAGATTTTATATTGGCAAATCCCAAAATATACCAAAATCAGATTTTCTTCTTTCTTTTTTATAAATTGTGATAATATAGATAGTGTTTATGCAAATTAATATGGTTATGCAATAAGTCCATAAAGCAAATTAAGATATATCTTAATGCAGAATTTGATATGTATGATTTGAGAAGGTAGAGTAAGATCAATATGGACTTATTTTTCATTATTGTTGTCGTCGAAAGTGTGTTCCACATTCATCGCATCATTTGATGACCATAAAAAAATGAGTATTGAGAGTATTTGAGACTCCGTTCCCTCTTAGGGTAAATTCGGAGTATATATATTGGAATTAAGATAAACTCTATTAAGATAATGATTGTAAAAATCATGTATTATCTATTAGTTATAATTTACTTATGAGTCTAGTATTATTTTTTAATACTAATCGAAAACCGCGCTTCGCACGCACAGTTATTTAAATATTATTTTATTAATTATTATAATTGATTATATTATTATTTTTTATAAACTATTATGCATTGTCAAATTGTTAGGTAGACCAATTAAAAATCCTATTTGAAATAATTAATAATGATTCAAAATGATTTGTATTAAAACGCCTATGACATTGGTTACAATAGCATAATATTAAAAATTTATAATATTGCAAATCTATAATAAACATTTAAATACTTAGAATTAATTTTAAATAATAGCATGGGAGAATCTAGAAAATTATGTAAAGAAATTGATTTTAATTATCATACATATATATTTTTTATATTGAAAATAATAATTATATAGTGTAGGAATATGTATTACTATAAATTCAGTAAATATACAACTACTAAGTTTCTTGTTCTCTTTTCATCTTCCTCATTGTCTTGGTGTTCATTGGTTGTAAAAAATAATGATACAAAAAATAAAAATATTAACTTGTAAAAACAAAAGATAATAAAATAAAGAACTCATGAAAGTAAAAAAATATATATATATATATATAAATGCAAAAGCGGAAGATAAAACAGAATAAATAGCTCGTAGCCAAACTAGAACACAAAGAACTCATGATAATCTAATTATATATAGATATAAATTTACAGATATGTATAAGAAAAAAAAATTAAAAATTTATAAATCTATAATTGTCGATATAAAAATTCAAAGTTTTAGCTCGATTAGATTAGATGGGTAAATTAGGTTAGATTCAAAAATTATCACTCATAAAAATAAGTTAAATTGGTCAATTAAAATACAAAGAAATAAGAAAACAACTTAAAATTTTCTAAAAAAGAATGAAATACTAAAGGAAGAGAACAATTGAAGTTTCAAGTATATTCAATTCGATTGGAGAGAGTTTTGAAAGTGCCTTGAAATGTATATATAAATGTGTATATATCATTGGCTGTAGAGCATCATCTTGTTGGCACATAATTCATGGAACTCCAACGTCAAGCGAATTAGCCATATTTGCACACCAATTAATGTATGCTTTTCCACCAACTCCATATGCATACATTATATTCCCATACTCATTCTCAATGTGTTAATAATTTACAAAACATGTCATTAATTAAATGGAAAAATATATATATACCTGTGCAAGAATGATAAGACCTTGTGATGCAAAGAGTTGCTATTGTTTGGCCAATAGTACTATTTTCTCTATGAAACTTTGCATCTCATCCTAAAGAAGGGTAATAGTAATACGTTATAAAAATGTAGGTGATAAGGGTAAAACTAAATGACCTTAATTAACATGAAGATTACCATACTCATTTTATTTGCCGTGCGAAACTGGATCCCAGGCATGTTGTGCAACCATACAGGAAAACCTCTAATAATAAGAAAATAAAATGTTAGTTACATAAAGAAATTGAACAAACATTCAATCTAATAATAAGAAAATGAAACGTTTAGTTATATAAAAAAACTAAACAAACATTCAATTTATACAAACTCTTGGTTACCCATAATTCCATTCAGCATAAACATATGGTCCAATCCAAAGAATTGAGAAGAGTCCCTCAGCCTGAATTGCTTTGATGAACTAGAAAAGATCAAGATTACCAATAAAATCATATTTGTGATGTTCTAGTTCATGAGCATTCCAGAACACACATGTTTCAATGGCATCCAAACCATCTTCCTTAGATTTCTTTATCAGAATAATAAAATCATATTTGTGATGTTCTTGGATAATGAATGGAACCTAATATTAAAATTCTAGGTGTGCCATTGATTTTAATGGCTCTTTCGTCATGGATAATAGTTATAGCCGATGAAAGAACTTTATACCTGCAAGTATAGAATTTTGAGAGAGAGAGAGAGAGAGAGAGAGAGAGAGAGAGAGAGAGCAATGTTACATTTGCCATTCTCTTCCTAGAAACTTACATATAAATAAAAACTAAACAAATAACAGAGTATATGAATTTGTGCTTAGCCATAATTCTATTCAACATAAAGATATGATCAAATTCAAAGGATTACAATTTGTAAAGCTCCTCAATTTGAATTGGTTCGACGAACTTAAAAGATACAAATTACCAATTAAAATTATATTTATCTAATCCATCTGTCATTTCATGGCTACATCTACATATTATAAAAACTAAAATGTGATAGGATTATGCTATACGAAACAACGTATAAGTTAAATTAGTATAGCAAGTAAAGTTTAAATAAAAAAAATTAATTTATTTGTGCTTTTTGAATAATAATGGAATCAGAATATTAAAATTTTATATTTTGTTGACAATTTTAATGGCTCTTTTAATTAGAAGAGTGGAAAATAGAAAAACAAAGGAGGCCAAAGTTGAGTATCATATTTAAGCTCGAGTCTCTGACT
Source organism: Jatropha podagrica (assembly GCA_947857235.1). Lineage (NCBI taxonomy): Eukaryota > Viridiplantae > Streptophyta > Magnoliopsida > Malpighiales > Euphorbiaceae > Jatropha > Jatropha podagrica. The sequence continues at coordinate 31,916 of CANUEP010221168.1, forward strand.
CCTCTCGAGATAAAAAAATAATCAAGAAAATCGTATTCTATATTGCAAATGGTGTATCTCATCATAAACAGCTAAATGACCAAGCTGAAATTCAAAAAGTTTGAAAGTTCATATTTTTTACTTTTGAATGGGTGCCACAGCTAAGAGAAGAAACTCGACAGCAATGATCAAAATATTATATTTGATTTATCCAATTGCATTTATGAGAGTCTTGGCAGCAAGTTCTGCTTTAACTATTTCTGTGCTAAATATCAACTCTATACCTGCAAGTATAGAATTTCGAGAGAGAGAGAGAGCAAAGTTACATTTGCCATTCTCTTCCTAGAAACTTACATATAAATAAAAACTAAACAAACAACAGAGTATATGAATTTGTGCTTAGCCATAATTCTATTCAACATAAAGATATGATCAAATTCAAAGGATTACAATTTATAAAGCCTCGCAATTTGAATTACTTCGATGAACTTAAAAAGATGCAGATTACCAATTAAAACTATATTTATCTAATCCATCTGTCATTTTCATGGCTACATCTACATATTATAAAAATTAAAATGTGATAGGATTATGCTATATGAAACAATATATAAGTTAAATTAGTATAGCAAGTAAAGTTTAAATAAAGAAAAATTAATTTATTTATGCTTCTTGAATAATAATAGAATCATAATATTAAAATTCTATATTTTATTAACAATTTTAATGGCTCTTTTGATTAGAAGAGTCGAAAACAGAAAAATAAAGGAGGCCAAAGTTGAGTATCATATTTGAGCCTCGAGTCTTTGGCTCCTTTCGGGATAAAAAAAATTATAAAATTATCAAGAAAACCGTATTCTATGTTGAAAATGGTGTATCTCATCATAAACAGCTAAATGACCAAGTTAAAATTCAAAAAGTTTGAAAGTTCACATTTTTTCGCTTTTGAATGGGTGCCACAGTTAAGAGAAGTAACTGACCATCATTATTGTAATTATCATACTTCAAATAAAATGATAAAAAAACAATGATGCATATCAAACTATTATATTACTATAACTATTCAAAAATAAATATATAAAACCAGCAAATTGACTGAAAATTTAGCCAAAAAACCAAATAAAGATTTTCAAAACATCTATTACAGGCTAAAGATAAGATATGAGAAAACAACCTAAAGATAAATAATGAAGAATGAATAAAAATTACAATGTACGAAATAATAAAATCAGATAAATTAGAGGCCTAACATGGAGGGTAAGAATTGAAACGAAAAAGATAAAAAAAGAGAGAAGTTATATTTTGATGTCTTCACTTTTGATAGCAAGGCAAAGAGACACCTCATGCAATGGGCAAATAACCACAAAATAAAGAATATAATTCAAATAATTTAGAAGAAAAATAACCAGATGCAAGAAAAGAAAAAAGAAAAAAAATTAATATATAATAGAATAATAAAATCAGATAATGTAATGAAAGAATTAATAAGAAAAAGATAAAAAGAAATATTGGGTCATACAGAAGACAAAAGCTATTTCCAGTTTAATTGAAAAGAAATATAGCAAGCAAGAAAAAAAAAAGACGAATATGTATGCAAATTTTTTATGGAAATGTAACTTTCTTTGTAATGTGAAGCACCATAACAGCCAGTAACCTGTAAAATTTCCACGGGTGGAAAGATTTAGATTCATAAAATTTAATATGTTATTAAATTGCTTTGCATAATTGTTGTAGCACTTCTTTAGTAACTTAAAAAATTTTTAAAAACATCATTGCTATCCTACTTAATAAAACTATTAGTTTGATATTGATTTCTTTTATAATGAAAAATATATGTTAACAATAAAACAATGGTAAAACTAAGTTTATAAGTACCTTTTTCACGTAGAAGTTGTTGCACACATGTTTTGAAAGATTTCCTTGTAAACTATATTCTTCACTAATGTTGAATCTTCCATTTCTTCATCAGGATTTAATATAATTAATCCTTCTCTTCGAGTGACCCGTGATAAAGCTACATATAGCTGACCATGTGTGAAGACTTGTTTTGGTAGGAATAATCCAATGCAGTTGAGACACTGTCCTGACTTTTATTAATGGTCATAGAGAAACATGGAGCTAACAGAATTGTCGTCTTTTTAGTTTAAATGGCCACCTTGATTCATTAGGAGACATTATGATTTACGGAATTGTCACTTTGTTGCCAATATTTATTCCTGAAAGGATCGATGCCTTTACAGACCATTTGCCTAGATGCTCTATAATTAACCTTTTTCCATTGCATAAACCCTATGTTTGGATAAGATTCCTAAGAAGCATGACAGGAACAGGAACCTTGTTCCATTTTACATGATTTGTAACTCCTGAAAACTTTAACCTATTTAGAAACTCAATTGTCTATAACATATCCTCATCATTTGCAACAGTAATGGTTTTGCAAATGCTATCAAAGCTTAAATATGTAGTTTCTTCACCCTGTAATAGCTCCATAATAAATTCATTTAACTAATGGACTGTTTCATTTTTAGGTGTTAAGATAGCTCTCTCTTTCAAATAAGCAAAGTCTTTGTAGTTTTGTTGAAGTGATGGGTAAATAGCTTGCACAATGCTTTTTATAGGATCTCCATCATGTTCCAAGATCATATCAATGGGGAGTTTAACTAATTCTTTTTCTTCATGATCATATAAGGTCCCATCCCCAATTTGTAACAACCATTTATCAAAAGTTGCTACTTTATGAGCTTCCAAATCATCAGCTGGTCCAGTTGAAAGTCTCATGTTTTGCTTAAGCTCATAAATATTGAAGAACTACCATAAATAAGATGAATTGAATGAAGCATCAACAATATCTGCTCTTCTACCTTTAAGGATGACTGGGAGTATTTGTCGAAAATCACCTCCAAGAACAATTGTAATACCTCCAAAAGGCTTATCATTGCCATTTTCATATCTTGATCAAATAATATCTCTTAAGCTCTTATCCAAAGCTTCAAGGTAAAATTTATTTGCCATTGGTGTTTCATCCCATATGATTAGAGATGTCTTATAAAGTAGATCGGCTAATTGGGTTCCATGTCGAATTTCACAGGATGATTCTGCAATGAAATTTAAAGGAATATGGAACCGTGAATGGGATGTTCTACCATTTGGCAACAAGGGCAGCTATACCTGAACTTGCAACTGGCAAAACTATTTTTGATTCTGACTTGAGCTTTAAGATAATTGTTTTCCATAAATATGTCTTTCTAGTTCCACCATGACAACTAATGAAAAATAGTTGCCCCCTCTCATTAGCTATAGAATCGATTATAGCTTCATATGCCATTTTCTGAAAAGTGTTCAGAGCTATGTACAATTCTTCATGCATGTGTTTAAATTGACTGCAGTCATAGTTAAGCTCTTCGTTCAACAGTCGATTACCCACATCTCTTATCAGGGAAGAATCTGGAAGAGGCATCCCATCAATTTCTTTTAATGTTTTACCCATTTTTATAAGAATATTTTCAATCGCACATAATTCATAATTTTGCATTTGTTCTACCGATAATTATAGACCTTGAAATTGAAGTCTTCTTCTCTGTAACTAAATAATATCTTTTGATAGAATTGTACAATTAAATTTCCAAAGCTCACATGCATTAGCCCCCTGACAATGTAGAAGTATCATTATAAATAAATGCCTTAATTCATTTCTAGTTGCCCATACTACTGCTTCGGCAAGACAATCATTCCACTCCTTATCATCATCTAAAATGCCTAATGCATAACATGCAGCCTTAAAAGTTGGATACAACACTCCATTTATAGTGCGAATGCTTTGAAATGAAGTGCAACCCTTTACAATGTTCAATAACATCCTTAAATAATATCTTTGACCGCTTGAAGGATGTGCAAAATAGATCCTTCCAATCATCTTTCCCGCTTTTCTCCTTGTCCAAACTTTTTCATTTATATTCCACACCCAGTGTATTGAGAATTCAACATAATTTAGTTGTGTTGCATTATTACATCTTTTATTGGTCTCAAACCATTCAGTGAACTTTGTTTTTTTTATACCTGGTCTATTGACAATATTATTCAATGAGCTATCTTTTTCGAATATTACAGTATGCTCTCCTGGAAGGTGAAATGGCAATCTTTTTACAGCTAGTTCTCTATAATGTATGTCAAATTGGAAGATTTTCTAACAAATTTCAGTAGCTGATATGTAGCTACAGTCCAAATAAGTCTTAATCTCGTCAATCCCTTTAGAATTGTCAATAGATTCAACAGTAGCAACTGCTTGGTCAAATCCTTTATGAATATATTTGAACAAATATTTTATGGACCTTGATTGGTTACATAGCTCGACATTAATATGGGCATTGAACTTCACAATTAAGTTTCTATTAAGTCATGAATGACTTGTCAGAAAGATTACGAAACTGCATAGGAAGAATTAGATTGTTTCGTGCTTGTCTATTGAGCAATTGAGATGCTGATGTGTTAAGTAACTTTTCAGCTTCCATGTTGAATAATACAATTGTAGTAGTTCTAGTGTGATTTGACACTTTTAAATGTATTTTGTACCTACAATTTTTGCAAAAACAAAATTAGCCTTACTGTATTATATATAATTATATTATGTATGAAATAATTTTAAAAAACACTATCTTACTTGACCAATGGAAATTTGCATTCCTTATTGCATCAACCACAGATGTATAAACTTTGAGCAAGGACCAACTTTTTGCTGCAAATATTGCAAGAGACATAACACCATTCGTAAAAGCTGTCGATATCTATTATTTTTGCGTGAATAGTGACAATTTGTTCTTGTGATCAATAACAAAAAAACATGTGAATATTAACTTATGAAGAAATTTCACACAAATTAATGATATAAATTTACCTCTTTACCACCATCCCACTAGATTTGCTCTTGTTGTTCAATGGTCATTCTATTAATAAACATTTGTTCTTCTAATGGCATTTGAGTCGTTTGACTACTTTCAATAATTCGAACATCAGTTGGAGTTGATGAAAACCTAAATTAAAAGATAATGATTCACATTACAATTGTTCATGGTAATTTATATTTGCAATATACTACATATATATAATCTAACCTTTCAATCATTGACTGGACTTCTTCTACTTGTAGATTGATATAAAATTTTGAAGCTCCAGTAGTAGAAAAAGTAATCTCCCCTGGTAAAAATTGAATAGTTATTAATATTAGAATACAAAATGCAAAATATGTTAATAGAAAAAACAAAAAATATCATAACCTTGGAATTTTTTAATCGTAGTGGAGGTAGCAATCACAATGAAAGGTCCTTGTTTTTTATTATAAAAACTAAAGTCAAAAGTCTCTATAAGTTTTTCCCATAATGTAACTTTCATCATTGTGAAGCTATAGAAGACAACATATGATAAAATAGATGAGTGAGAAGAAACAATTACTTAGTTGAAAATTGATAAAAATATGAAATAAATTATCTTACTTATTTAATGATTGTGACATCTCTCTTTTTTCTTCCAACACCAACTTTTTCAAAATTTTCAACTATCGTTGAACAACCAATAATATCTAAAATGAAATAAATGTAATATTAAAGTATCAAAAATCTTATAGATATCGGATAAATAAGTTACTTGGAAGGATATTTTGACGTACCTGAAAGAACCGTAATGTTATTGATTCTTGAATCAATAATTTCTGAAATGACAAATTGAAATCCGTGTCTTGGAATGTTGATAATTCCATCTTCAAGTCTTTTCACAGAGGTGGTTTGCAGAAAAAATGTTTTGTATTCGCCGATGAGTAGTTGATATTGCCTTGTATTTGCAACAACTTTAAAATTCTTTATGGTAGATATGCTTCCCTCGTTAAGGAGATGACTATACTTGTTGACTTGATTTTTCTGAATTGTAGCATGAATCAGGTTCCCCTGCAATTAAATAAAATACAATCAAGTGAAATAAAAAAAAAGCAAGTTATTTGTACTAAAATATAAAGAAAAAACAAATACCTTTTCATCAATCAATATCATATCCAAGCTGATTAATTCATTGTTTTTCTTTAGATTCAAAGATTCCCAGACCCTACTAATCCTAACTCTTACTATCTAATTATCCCTTATTGCGTTCAATTGATCAACTAATATGTACTCCATTGTAAAAATTCTAGAAAGAGGCTAGTATAAAAGCAATAGAATATAAAACCAAAATAGCGTAGAATATTTTTCTTTTTTGTCTATGCGTTTTTTGTCTATGCTAAAAAGGATTACCAAAAAATGAGAAAAATACCTCATATGGATTCCACCGAACAGAAGCATAGTAGAATGATCTATTTTTCAATGCCTCCTGCATCCTTGATGCATATATTTATTACCCAAATAGGAAAGAGATTGCTAGAAAATTAAGTCTCAAACAAACTAATAAAATTCTAAATTAAATAGTTACTCGAACATAGACTTTTGCCCAAGGATTTCTAAACTCAGTGTTATCAAGCTTCCATATCTGCAGAAAGAGAAGCTTGGACACCAAAAAAGTTACATAAAACAAAAAGACAGAGAATTTGCATAGATAATTTTTGTATCTACATTCTTGATGCATATATTTATAATCCAAATAGGAAAGAGATTGATAAAAATGATTACCAAAAAATGAGAAAAACACCTTATATGAGTTTCACCGGACATAAGCATAGTAGAATGATCTATTCTTCAATGCCTCCCGCATCCTTGATGCATGTATTTATTACCCAAATAGGAAAGGGATTGCTAGAAAATTAAGTCTCAAACAAACTAATACAATTCTGAATTAAATAGTTACCCGAACATAGGCTTTTGCCTAAGGATTTTTAAACTCAGTGTTATCAAGATTTCATATCTGCAGAAAGAGAAGCTTGGACACCAAAAAAGTTACATAAAATAAAAAGGCATACATAATTTGCATAGATAATTTTTGTATCTGCATTCTTGATGCATATATTTCTAATCCAAATAGGAAAGGGATTGCTAAAAAGAATTACCAAAAAATGAGAAAAATATCTCATTTGGGTTTCACCGGACAGAAGCATAGTAGAATGATCTATTCTTCAATGCCTCCTGCATCCTTGATGCATATATTTATTATCCAAATAGGAAAGGAATTGCTAGAAAATTAAGTCTCAAACAAACTAATACAATTATGAATTAAATAGTTACCTGAACATAGGCTTTTGCCCAAGGATTTCTAAACTCAGTGTTATCAAGCTTCTGTATCTGCAGAAAGAGAAGCTTTGACACAAAAAAAAGTTACATAAAATAAAAAGGCATAGATAATTTTTGTACCTGCATTTTTTATGCATATATTTATAATCCAAATAGGAAAGGAATTACCAAAAACTGAGAAAAATACCTCATATGGGTTTCACTGAATAGAAGCATAGTAGATCGGTGGTAGCGAGAGGAGAACAACGTAATTGTAGAGAAGAGACCTGCAACAGTAAAGTATTCAAAAGGTTCAGTTCTAGATTGTCCAAACTCACAATTTTTACTAAATAGCAGAGATGTAAACGTCAAAACATGAAAGCGACGGCAGGAAGAGAACGGTGAGAAGAGATGCTTCTTAAAAACTGCATGAGGTTTAGCATTCTATTTTTTTTTAGATCTAATGAGGTTCAGCTTAAAAACCTATAAGGCAAATTTTATTAAAGTTAATTTTTAAAGCTTAATTATAAGGAACTAATTTTTAGGTACCAATCAAATTGTAAATAAATAAAAAAGTATTAAAAATTTCTTAAAAAAGATAAATAAAATACTCGACGTAGGAAGAAGCGTGCAACCTTATTTTTGTTTCAGCTTTCATATATATATATATATATATATATATTCTATTATTATATGTTAACAGTTGTACTGTGCATTCTCATATGATAAACCTTTCATGCTTGATATATTTATGGTTAATATAATTTTTTTTAGGTTCCTAAATTAATATTTCTATACTTTCAATATTTCTTTCCCATTTTTGGTATCCTATTTGAGAGTTTGATATTCTGCAATTAAAAATACGAGTTTATTCTAGTGTTGATGGAATTTTTTTAATATTATTATTTTTCTTGTCTAATAATTAACATTTTATTTGTGGAAGAACGAGCTGCAGATGTGACGGTTCCATTTAGTGAAGTTCCTTAAATACTTCTGCTTCAAATTCACAAAGTCTAAAACATTGTTGTTTTAGGTTAAAATTGTTAGAAAAGGTCCTTTAGAATTTCTAGTCACCTACTCTATTGTCAGTAGGTGAGACTCTATAACGACCACTTCATCTTGTTTTTAATGAGTTTTGGATAAAGATCACAATTGTTATTAAAAAATAAATTGACTGTATTGATTAAAAAAAATTAAAAGAATTATTAAAATTGTTAAAATGTCTAAATTTCATTATTTATTTGAGCATTAGGTCTAAAATAAAAATAAAATAAAATTTTTACATTTTCTAAAAAATAATTATTTTTAAATAACTATATATAAAATGATTATAAAAAGTATTAATTTGAAAAAAAATTACCAATAATTATTTTTACGAGGTTAATGAAGTTTAAATATAATATATGATCCATAGCTTCTATCAGCTATTGTTTAAAAAGCTTATAAAAAACCTATAACTTAGTTGTTGGGCAATAATCAACTATCAATTGTATGAATTATCAAATAAAATATTATATTTCTTTTAAAAATAAAGATAAATTATCAAATTCTATCAAATTAAATACTTCCTCCGCCTATAACTATTTTTCTACTTTTCTTTCCGCTCCAAATTGTTATCATAAATAAAGTCAATTTGCTCGCTAAACTTAAGAGCAATACCTAATTTACCTAAAAATAAACTTTTTGTACAATTTACTTTCTGAACTTACACCAAAAGAACGAAAAGCCAATTTCATAAAAAATAATTTTTAATATTTTTAACTAATTAAATTATTTTAAAAAGTTTAAAACTAGAAAAAAATTATTTAAAAGCATAAAAATAATTATAAAAAATAATAATGTTTTATCTTTGATTTAAATATAATTAAAAAAATTTGATTAAAAAAAATTATAGAATAAGAAAAATATTTGATTATATGAATATTTAGTTTGAAAAATATTTATTGTTAATTTTTTAATTATTTCTTAATTTTATTTGATCTAAATCAAATATTTCATTACTTTTTAATTATATTTTAATTGAAATTAAAATTTTTGAATAATAAATTGAGTTTTTTGTTTTTCAGTGTAACTAATTTTTTTTATGACGTGTGTTGCATGTTGACTACACTCATTATATATTTATTTTTTTACTCGTTTAATTTTTTATTTATATATTATTAAAGCTATCTATTTATTGCAAATAAGATCCAAATCTCTTATTAATTGATTAAGTAATGAAAAAAATTATTATTAAAATAAATCTCTCTAGAACTCAATATATAATAAAAAACAAATTATATTAAAAAATACTAATTTAAAATCTCAAAAATTAGCTCATTCTTTAATTGAAAAGGCTATGATTTTGATATTCAAGGACAAAAAAAAAAAAAAAAAAGAGAGAGAGATTAAATCTAAGTTTTTTTTATCCACCACACTAGTTGAGGAACGAAAATACCGAAAGTTATTTGACAACTTATCAGTTATGTGACCTTTATCGTATCTTATGATGAATCTATCTTGGCATTATATTCAACTGCATAATTTTTTTAATGTATCTAGCTTTAATTAATTTTTTAAAATGGTTCATTATTTGCGTTATATATAACCATACATCCAGTTTGAATTAAAGTAATAAAGAAGAAAATTTGAAATCTTCTTAAAAAGGAGGCGAGAAACTCGTAATGGAAATGAGTATATGCAATACTTTTATTTATAGTATAAAATAATCCAATCGGTTTTGTAGGATTGAATATTGATTTAATAAAATATGGTGAGTTAACAAACAAAATATAAGTGAAACAAGAAATAAAAATTACATTTATAACTAAAAAAAATTAAAGAAACATAAATATAAATAGATTAGATATAAATAAGAAAAATTTAAAAGTTTGAAAGTTAATTGAAGTTAGTTAACATATGGAACAATGGTTAGTGATTCTATTGAGTTTAATTTGTGAAAGAATTTGTTATATAATATTTTATAATATATGAAAGAACGTGCAAAACATGTATTTTATAATTTTAATTTTTAAAATTAATTAATGTTTTAATAAAAAAAGATAAAATTTTAAAAAATAATTTTAATAGAGTATATCCAATAGACTAATAAAATATGATTTTTTTTAATTGATTATGACTAAGGCTGTTTTAGGATTTCTAAAATTTCACTAAAGTCACATTATAGGTAATCTCATTATTCTCCCTTCATTCATTCTCACTTTTATATATAGTATGAATTTTAGAGATAAATAGTACAAAAAGTTAATTTTTGGAAACGCATATTGCTTTTAAGTTTATGGTGTAAATTGAGCTCTATTCCTCTCTCTTTTAGAAGTTAATAATATTTAAAATTTATTATTTCAAAAATGTATTTCCTTATTAATATTAAAATAAATACATTATCATTAATTAAATTTTAATACAAATAAAATTAAAATATCAACTTTTAATTTTTTTTAATAAAACTCTATTTAATGGATGTTTGATTAATTCTAAAGACAATTTAATTTGAATCATTTAATTTTAATGAAATACTAGTACAAGGGTATATTAGTTAAAAATAATTAAAAATTACATCCTCCATTCCATTTTATTTGCTTGTTGTTTCTTTTTTAAATGTGTCCAAATGTTTGCAAAGTTTCTAAATTTAGATATATCAACAATTATTTTTTCCATAACAACTTTTATAATATACATATATATAATCTTGAGACAAAAGGACATGAGTTGGTACCTCCTTTTTTTAATATTCTGCTTTATCTCTTTTTAGAAATTTTTGAATTTTTTTATTTTTCTATATTTTTTTTGGATGGTTATATTTTTTTAATTTAAAATTAATAATTGATAATATCAATTTTTGAATTCTAATATAATTTAATAATTATTAAAGATAATTTGATTTTTAAAAATTTTTAATTTTATACCTATATCTGTATCTATATATTTAAGCATAATTAGATTGTTTTTAAAGTCGAATCACCTCTACAAACTATTAGGAAAAAGTGAGCATACTTTCGTTTTTATTGTGTTTTTACAACATTACTTTGATGTTTCCAATAGGTAAATAACATTTGGTTTAGTTGTTTACTTTTGATTTTTTTGATTATTGATTTGTAATTCCATTTCACATTAGTTTATATTTGTCTATTGAAATTTTTTAACTTTTTTGTGCAAATAAAGAATATTTAAATTTTTACATAAGAGATATGATTATCATCTTGATTTGCTATTCTTTATCAAGAGGAAGTCTAAAAGAGAATCTTCATGGTATATGATTCTTTCTGCTAAAAAATGATTAAAATTATACGTTCTATTCTTTAAGAGAAGCTTAATTTCAATTTTTTTTTTTGAAGGTAACAAGATAGTAAAAGTCTTAGTGAGTTAAGGGTAAAAAAAGATAAAATAACTTTTACTGATTCTATTTTTAATATGAGTATTTAGTCAAACTATGCAAAAAAATAGAATAGAGAGTATAATTTAATTATATTTACTAAAAAACTTAATATATGTGTAATTGACGGTAGATGAGTTTCATATTTTTGAAAGCTCAATATATAAATTCGCCCTTAAATTCTTTCAATTTTAATTTTGTGGCATAAGTTTTACAGATGATCTATTGTATTTAATAACATTACATATATTTCGACACTAATAGCAATAATTTTTAATACTTTTAACTTTAAATATCGACTTGTAGTTAGTATAATATTTGAAATAATAATTTTTATAAATTTTAATTTTTTAATAAATATTTAATTAATTTAATTTTATAAATTAAAATTTTTAATAAAATAATTTTAAAAATTAAAATTTTTAATAGATATAATTTTATAAATGGAAGTGTTTAGGGAGTTAAAAGTAAAATTTGAAGTGTTTGTGAGATTCAAGTCACGGAACCCTAGCACCAAGGGTTCCTAAAACGCTCTCGAGTCCAACAAAACTTGGCCCAATGTTTTGGTTTCTTTCTCCGTGTATCCTACCCTTCTTTAGACAAAGTTCCGTTTAAACCCTAGCACCAAGGGTTTATGCTCTGGCGCTAGACCCGGAAAACCTTCCTTCTCTATTCCCTAGTTCGCGCATGAGCCCAATTTCGATCCATTGAACAAAAATCACATTCACTCAGACATCTTACCTATGGCGGCGTCTAGATTATCCTCCGTAGCAGTTGCTGCGGCTGCGGTAGTTGCCTCCATGTCCTCAATCCATGACCGAGCGTATGCCGACGGGTCATTTCGCTTCAATCCTTTCTCTTCCTCTTCTTCTTCTTCTTCTTCTTCTTCTTCTTCAACATCATCTCAAGTGGACAACACATCGAACGAGAAATCCGAAGCTGAAGAGCCAAGAGGGGTGGGTTTTGATCCTGAGGCATTAGAGAGAGGGGCGAAAGCTCTTCGCGAAATTAACAGCTCTCCTTATTCCAAACAGGTTCTCCTTTGAATTTAGTTCTGAATTTTCTTTTTTGTTTGATTCTTGAGAAAATGAAAGGAATGAACCAGTGTTTTTTTCTTCCTTATTAAATCCAAGCCCATGTGTTTTTAATTATGTTGAACAAGTTAAATATTTTGAACAAAATTCCTGCAACTTGAGAAACTAGCATCTAATTTTTATTTGGTCTTCTAACATAGTTTGAATTGTTTGTACATATATATGTACTGCTTTCAGGTTTTTGATGTCATGAGGAAGCAGGAGCAAACCAGACTAGCGGAAGTGGCAGCTGAGAAAGCTCATCACGAAGCAATACAAGCTCAACTAGACATCGTGAGTGATAAGCGGTCCTGCTGCTTTATTTTATCTGTTATTGTCTTGTCTTTTAATTCTTTTGGATCAGTTGCTTGTTATTACTTTACATGTATCTATATTTTTTTGATTGATTAGTGCTTGTGATCACTTTTGTTGCTAAACTAGCATGCAGTATATCTCATTTATTATCTACCTATTTGAACTTGTACAATTAACATATGAATTGGCAGGACAAGCAGCGAAAAATGGCTGAAGAACAACGAAATCTAGTGCAACAACAAGCACAGGCAAAGGCTCAAATGTTGCGATATGAGGATGAGTTGGCTAGAAAGAGGATGCAGGTTGGATAACATTATGTTCTTATTTTGCTGGGAAAAAAAATTGGGATTTTGATTACAAGATGCTCGTGCTTGTTGTATGATTTGATTATAAATAGGTTTTCCAATAGACAGGGAAAGATTGCTGAATCAATCCGTGCTGTAGGCTGTAGTTATTTTTTTTTAAGCCTATTTCTAAGCCTGTTGAAACAACTGGCTTCACGGTTATGTCAGGACACCTATTAATTGTTTGTTACAAGAAGGTGCTTGGTCAGAACTCAGAAGACACCGCACAAACAAGTTGGTAGTGGATCCTTATTTTAATTTTGATATATTTATTCTTGGAAGAATGTACATTGGTATATAGATATATTTTTCCATTAGATGTTTTATTTCATTGCCTTTTCATCATCATCATCATTTCTTTCAGACAGATCATGAAGCTCAGAGGCGGCATAATACTGAATTAGTTAAGATGCAAGAGGAGTCTTCTATACGAAAAGAACAAGCAAGACGGGCTACTGAGGAGCAGATCCAAGCACAACAACGTCAAACTGAGAAAGAGAGAGCTGAAATAGAGCGGGAAACAATAAGAGTCAAGGCCATGGCTGAGGCTGAAGGCAGGGCCCATGAGGCAAAGTTGACTGAGGATCATAATAGGAGAATGCTAGTTGAACGAATAAATGGTGAAAGAGAAAAATGGCTTGCAGCTATTAATACAACTTTTAGTCACATTGAAGGTAAAGAACTACCCAACATGTTTCTCAATTCATGATTTTCTCAATGACAGTACTGGTTGTTTGTTACAATTAAGTGATGCATCAGCTTAAATTGGTTGTTCAGTAGAGTCAAACGCATTCAGGAAAATGCACCCAACAGATTAGCACATCGGTTTCACAATCGTTGTCAGGATTGTATAGTTATGCCGTGATATCTGTTGCAAGACATGATGCATATCGTTTGTGTTTGTATCTTGACTATATATTGTAATTAGGTTACATGCCATCTATATAATGAATGAAACTAAACTTGGATTGCTGTTATATGTTGATTTTTCTGTTTTCTTTCTAGGTAATACAATGTTTAGGCCCATGAGCTTACACAACTCTTAAGAGTTTTCTCTATGATATTTGTTTGATAATAAACTTTGCTAACTTTACACAGCATTTGATATCCCCAATATAAATTGCTTTTGCAGGTGGATTTAGGACTTTGCTGAATGATAGAAGTAAGTTAATAATGACTGTTGGAGGAGCTACTGCATTAGCTGCTGGAATTTACACAACCAGGTGTGCACAATTCCCTTTTCATTGTATTCATCCTGTTTTATTGACTTTAATATGTCATGCATAATTTGTATATATTTGAATTGTGTTCAAAACATTAATGTTACTGCATTCAAAGATTAAATAATTGACAATATTGCCCTGATTCAATAATGTTTATATATATATATATATATATATATATATATATATATATATATATATAAAGATAGGCTGAGGAACTACCACTCATGTGGGGCAACTTGTTTTGGTAAATACTGAACAAATTTTTGAAGTAATTTTATTAATTTCAGATTGAAGCATGACCAATTTTGTGTCATTTATAAACAAGCTGTAAGCTTCGTTGGCTTCAGACTATTTAGAATGGTAAAAAGAAGAGACTAACATTCCCAACAAAACAATACCACTTCTGGCCAACACCACCACAATTATCATCTTCAACACCACCTATCATCATTATCACTGCGACCACCGTTTTTACTGCTCAGCTACGTATCCATTATAACTTCTATACAATTACCGCTTTGTGCTAGGGGCTCATTTAGAACTTCAAAATAAACAGATTTCCATTCAATTATTTGGGGGCTTCTATAACATTTGCAGATATTATCCTGTTGATCACATAACTACATTGATACTTCTTGAAATCATTGTCTTTCATGGTCTTGGTTATTTTTGTGGACATTACTTAATGAATTTTTATCTATCTCTCTTTGTGGTATTCTTGATTGTCTACAGAGAAGGTGCCAGAGTTACGTGGGGTTATATCAATCGAATACTGGGGCAACCATCACTGATCCGAGAATCATCCATTGCTAGATTTCCATTATTATCTCAAGTAAAGAACAGGGTTTCTAAATATAGTACAGCAGCTGAAACAGCATCACCTTTGGCAAGTAAGGATGGTTTCCAACATATTATTCTTCATCCTAGCTTGCAAAGAAGGATAGAGCAGCTTGCTAGAGCTACAGCCAACGCTAAAACGCATCGGGCTCCATTTCGCAACATGATGTTTTATGGGCCTCCAGGCACTGGTAAAACAATGGTTGCAAGAGAGATAGCTCGAAAATCAGTATGTCATATAACTCTTTTTTATTTCATTTTTCTTTCACATTATTTGAACTTGTCAATTTTATTATGTTTGATTGATTGTTGGTTCTTGTACCTGCCTTTGTCAAGGGCATAGATGAAAAAATTTCTTGCAAGTCCATTGACCCTTGGATCTTCTCTATTTAGGGTTTAGATTATGCTATGATGACTGGAGGAGACGTTGTGCCGCTAGGTGCACAGGCTGTAACAAAAATACATCAAATTTTTGATTGGGCTAAGAAGTCACGGAAAGGCCTGCTGCTTTTTATCGATGAGGCTGATGCCTTCCTCAGTGAGTAAGTTGATTGCATTCTGACATTTCATATTCATGATAGTATATTACCTTTCATAACTGCAGCATGGTCAGCTTTGTTATGGAAAATTGATCTTGAATTGTGTCTATGCTTGACCATCTGAACTGAAACCAAGGTTATAGCAGCTTTTAGTTGTTTAGGCCTTGAAATCCCAAATGTTATCTTAGGACCATATAAGGGGTTATTTTTGGCAAATTATGCTGATTGTTTTGTTGTTGATGCAATGCCAGACGTAATAGTACACACATGAGTGAAGCTCAACGAAGTGCTTTAAATGCATTGCTATTTCGAACTGGGGATCAATCAAGGGACATAGTTCTTGTCCTTGCCACAAACAGGCCAGGTGACCTGGACAGTGCCGTCACTGACCGTATTGATGAAGTGATTGAATTCCCACTTCCTGGAGAGGAGGAACGTTTTAAATTGCTGAACCTTTACTTGAGCAAGTACCTGTCTCATGAAGCTGAAAATGGTTCAAGTTGGAGCTCTATGTTCAAAAAGCAGCCACAAAGGATAACCATAAAAGATGTTTCTGAAGATGTGATTCGAGAGGCTGCTAAGAAGACAGAAGGTTTCTCGGGTCGTGAAATAGCGAAACTAATGGCCAGTGTCCAAGCAGCAGTCTATGGGCGTTCTGACTGTGTATTGGATTCCCAGCTATTCAGGGAAGTTGTAGATTACAAGGTTGCAGAGCATCACCAGCGACTAAAACTGGCAGCATAATTAAGCCAACCAGCTTAATTGACGTTCTAGTTCTATCCCAAGTTGAAGCTGGAATTTTTGTTCTTGAATGTTGGACTTGTACATCATATTGTTAACTTTTATCGGCTCATTTCCTTTCATTTTGAAAACGGTTTTAGTTGAGAAAGGACGATGATAATTGATAAAGAAAAATAGAAGAAAATGCATTGTTCTTGCACAGCCATTTTAGCAGATTAATTGATACGAGTGGACAATTATTTTGCAACATGCCAATAAAGGTAGAGATAATGCTTTCCTTATAAGCAAGTCAAAACTACTTGTAAAAACTTGAGAAGCGAGTAAGATAAATACATACTCCCTGTCCCAAAAAGATTGTCAAATTTATTTTTCTACAAATTTTAGAAAAATGCTAATGTTATTGTAATTTATGTATTTCCTTTCTACACCCTTATTCACATAATAAATTAGCTCCAAATTTATAAATGTAATTAAATGCAACTACATATGAAAAGAAATTCATTGAAGAGTAAAATAGGGAAAAAAAAAATTTTAATGCATTTTATAAATAAAAGTGGACAATTATTTTGCAACATTCCAAAATAGAACACTGAACGGCTTTTATGGAATTGAGGGAATATATATTAAAACCTGAAAAATCTCTTATTTTAGGGCATAAGAAAATACATTAAGCCCAACCCAAAAATGTTGATTGGATTGCCTTCCCCTGGTTGGGCCAACAAAAGTTTGTTGGTTGTCAATAGTTTGTCTCTTAAGTTTGCTTGCGCCAATTAAAATGTTTTGCGCATGGTTTCTTTTTTGGGTTGGCCCCCTGAAGGTTTACGTAACAGTGTAAGTCGATCTGCCGCGATCAACTCCTTCCAAGAAGTTGAAAGGTCACCCCTCTAAGCATATAAATAGATCATATCATTGTCATTGTTTTCACTTTTTCCTTTTTATAAAAACTCAAAATTTCACTAATTAGGTGGTGGTCCGATTAGTATTTTTACTTATATAAGAGTGAGAAATCATTCGAGTCCTCTCAATTTTATATAGCTAAAAATTTCAACAAGCTATATCTTTAATTTTTTTTCATCTCAGCTTATAATTAATTTTATTTTTTAAATTTCAAATTAAAATTTTGTGTCTATCCCAAGAATCACATTAAAATTTTCAAAATTAGTGTACAGCTCTTCCATTCTAATTTCAAAACTGAATAAATGACTTGGCCACCGCACAAGGCCATTCACTGTGAAAAAATTGGCATTTGCCGACGGAATTATCAACCACTTTTGTGGTTGGTATATTTTATCGACATAATTAATAGGATAATTGTAGACACGTAAATTTTATTTAAGTTAATTTAATTATTAGTTTAATTATTAAATTAGTCAATTAAATTATTGATTAATTAAATTAAATAATTTATTTTAATAGCCGATCAAAATATGTAAGTAGTTATTAAAATAAAATTATTGGATAAATATTTTTTTACTGCATAAATAAATAATATAGTAAAATCCAATAAAAATTAGTCAAGTGGACTAATTAAATTAAATCTTGGCTAATAAGTCAAACGTCTACATGAGCTATGTGACACAGCAGCAGCCAATGAGAGCTTGCCAAGTGGGTCAATTAAATTATATGGGAACTCTCTCAAATCTCTATAAATAGAAGGCTTCTCTTCACACACGGAGACACACAAAGACCCATAGAAAAATAGACAAAAAAAAGTCTCGAAGCTCTATCAAACTCAAAACTACAAAAGTTCTTTGTCAAGTCCAAAGAATCAAAGTTCTACGTCAATTCAAGATCAAGTCTCCACAACCCTTGAATTGTCAAATGTTCGTTGTACATTAATTCAATATCAAGTCTTTCAGCCGTTGAATCGTGTTCAAGATCAAATCTTTCGACCCTTGAATTGTGCTCCCAACAAATAGAAGAATCAGAGGATAATCTTCATTGTAATGGAAGATTTCACGAGAGATTGTATCCACTACATCATAAATATAATTTATATTTTGTATTTTTATTTCTTAAATTTTAAGAACAAATTTTACGCTTACAGATTTTTGGCATGCCCAGTGGGACCTCTCTACCTCGCATCTCTTCGCTTTGCAAGTCTTGAAGTTTCAACAAATCAGCTGAAAGATTCGATGAACCAAGAAAGATCACTGTCACCTCGAAGCCTGCACAAACTGACGCTTCAAATCTTCTCAGTGTCAGATCCACTATTGACTCGAGTCCTGATGCAAATGTCAAGATGAAGACTGTCGCAAAACTTTATGCAAAGACGACCCCTCTTCCTCAACAAACTGTTATTGCCTCGCCAATTTGGGTGGAGTCGGCTGAGAAAGGTGCTTCCTAAAAGCGATCGACTGCTTTAGCAGCAAAATCTTCTAATGTTATGTCTATTATGATGACTGGAACTACATCAGCAGAAGAACTGGATGCTCTGAAGTTGGAACTAGAAGCTCTCAATCATGCTCTTCAAGAGAAAGACAACCAAATTGCCTATCTCATGAACAGGCTTGATAGCATGACTGGAAAGAGTCAAATGTTTGAAAAGGATGAGTCTGCATCAAAGGGCTTCATCCCACCACCAAAAGAGATGCCATCAAGGGAGACCGCAGAAAAGGGTGTCAAACTTGCTGCTGATGGCTCGATCTCGACTATTCAACTAAAGTAGCTGATTAAAGAAGCCTTCAAAGATCAATTGGAGACTACGATGCAGCCTTCTTACACCTACTCAAAGCCATACACTTTGAGGATCGACATGATGAGGATGCCATCAAATTATCAACCTCCTAAGTTTTAATAATTTGATGGAAAGGGCAATCCAAGACAGCACATAGCCCACTTTATGGAAATTTGCAACAATACTGGCATGGATGATGACTTGCTCGTCAAATATTTTATTCGGTCCCTGAAAGGATATGCCTTCGATTAGTATACGGATCTCAAGCCGAGTTCCATTGATAGTTGGGAAAAATTAGAGTTAGATTTCCTCAATCGCTTTTACAACACCAAACGTATAATTAGCATGATTGAACTCACAGCTACTTGCCAGTGGAAGGAGGAATCTATGATTGACTACATTGAAAGATGGAGAAGTCTCAGTTTGAACTGTAAGGATCGATTGTCTGAGTCTTCGGCAATTGATATGTGCATCAAGGGCATGCATTGGGGCTTGCGTTACATCTTGCAAGGGATCAAGCCTCACACTTTTGAAGAGTTGGCTACCGGGGTACATGACATGGAACTTAGCATTTTTTATCAAGGAAATCAAAATTTCCCAATTCAAGAGCCAAGAAAGGGGAAAGATAACTCAGAGGCACGAAAATTTGCCAAATCATTTGTTAAGTCAGAAGGTAAGCAATCTATGGCTGTAACAACTAAGCTAATCAAGTTACAACCTAAGCTTGAAAGCAAGTGACATACAAAGGCCGCTCCTCTTCAGCTTGTAGAAAGAAAGAAGGTTACGTTGAAGGAAAGGCAGGAAAAGAGCTATCCCTTTTTTGATTCTGATGTTTCAGACATGTTGGATGAACAGCTTAAAGCTAAAATCATCCAATTGCTAGAGATGAAGCACCCAGAGGAAGTAAATTGAGTAGATGATCCAAATTACTGCAAGTATCATAGATTGATTAGTCATCTAGTCGAGAAGTGCTTCGTCTTGAAGGATAAAATTATGGAGGTTCAAAGGAATGGTGTCATCACTTTCAATGAGGAGGAGGCGACTGTAACATGGTAACAATAGCGGTTGGTGAATCGCCAATCTCAATAAAAAGAGAAACAATAAGGTTTGGCTCTTTAGACCCAATTCAAGTTGAGGTGTCTGTTCCAAACTAAGTTTCCTTGCCAAATGAATTCAACTTGCTACAAGGAGATGGAAGCACTGCTGGGGGCAATGAGCTTATTGAAAACCAGTTTGAAGATGAAGGATGGACTTTGGTGACTTGCAAAAGAAGTAAAAGGAGAAACCCACTTCCATCTAAGGAGGCTCCAAATAGGAATAAGGTGTTGAAGAAACTTGTCAGGTCAACAAAATTGGCTTCCTCAGAAACTCAAACAAAGTCTCAAAATCCAAAAGGGATTTTCAAATCACGGGTAGAAGATTGTATAAAGCAAAAGCCTAGGAAACTAATTGCTTTGGCATAATACATGCCAAAAGAGTTAATGGCTGCAAAACTTTCTTTTCCATGTTGTCATATTGAAGGAGAGCTGAAACAAGATAGCGATGAGGAGATTCAAGAAGCAAAGGCTTACTATACTGTTGTGGAGAAAATCACCTTTACTGATGAAGATCGAGTGCTTGGTGATAAGCCCCATAATTGCCCTCTCTTTGTTGCAGGTTATATCTGCAAGAGGAAGATAAATAGAATTTTACTTGATCCAGGTTCAGCCGTCAACTTTATGCCTCTCAAGACCTTTGAAGAACTAGGCATACCCATGGATGAACTGAAGCAAAGTCGATTGATGATACATAGCTTCAACCAGAATGGGCAAAGGGCTGTTGATAGAATTCAACTTTAGTTGCGCATTGACAAGATGGAGTCGAATGTTCTTTTGCATGTAATCGATGCAAGAACGACTTACAATATAATGTTGGGGTGTCCATGGATTCATGGAAATAAGGTGCTACCTTCGACTGACCATCAATGTTTTAAATACTCAAAAGATGGAAAAATAAGAACAGTCGTAGTTGATTCGAGGCCGTTTATCGAAGCTGAATCATACTTTGCTAATGCAAAGTTCTACTTTGAGGAATTTTCAATTGAGGAGATT
This sequence comes from Jatropha podagrica, assembly GCA_947857235.1. Classification (NCBI taxonomy): domain Eukaryota; kingdom Viridiplantae; phylum Streptophyta; class Magnoliopsida; order Malpighiales; family Euphorbiaceae; genus Jatropha; species Jatropha podagrica. Next base: position 53,287 of record CANUEP010221168.1, read on the forward strand.
CTATCAGTTCTTGAGGATGTTGAAGAAAAGGATCCTGCAAAGAAGACTAAGGAAGGGGAATCTTCCTCAAAAGAGGAAAATAAAGAGGATGCATTAGTAAAGATAAGTCAAACGATTATAAGAAAAATGAAGCTTCATTTTGTACATGTCTCCAAAGGCAAAGATGATCAATCTTCCTCCTCAAATCCAAAAGGTATCATACAAGACTTGAAAGATTTGACTCTCGTGGTCACTAGTCTCGTTTCCTCTAAGGTTTTTAGGCTACCATTGAAGGGTTTTGCAAGGCCTTCCAAGAGTCCAATAGTTGAGCTTAAAGCATTGTCAGCCAAAAGAACAAGTGATTTTGACCCCAATGCTTATAAACTACTAGCTAAAGCTGGGTATGGTTCTACTAATGTGGCTCGACTAACAAAGGATTTCAAGAATGGTGATAGTGAACAACTATCAAATGGAATTTGCAAAGTATGGAAAGAAAAGAGTACTGATGATCAGAGGTCTAAGAGTGGTCTAGGGTATCAAGCTCCTGCTCCTTTAGGTTTGAAAATCAAAAGAGAAGCCTCTAATCACATTACTGTTGAAGAAGTAGAGGAGAAAAAAAGCGAGGTCTCAAGGCCTTCTGTTTTCAGTCGATTAGGAGTTTCTTCAAATCGTATTTCGATCTTCGATCGAATTGGAACTCCAGAAGGTGCAAAAACTGAAAGCAATAAAACATCCATTCACCAAAGACTTGGGATTTCAAAGCCAAGTAAAAGAAAGAAGAGCAAGAAAAAGCAGTCTGCTGTTGCTATAGACTACAATGACTTGCATAGCAACATCCCCTCTTGTATGAAAAGAAAAACTAAGTGGGTGGAGACCACGGGGTCCACATTGAAGGCAAAACCCAATACTATGGTTATAACCGGCCAAGTTTCTCATCAATCTGAGGAAGAAGAACTTGATGTAGTGATGGTTAGCCATATTACTTTTAACTACATGGATTAAGACTAAGATCCTATTGAGGAAAGTGCTGAGGATGCTCCTTTGGCTTTGGAGGAGGAGAATAAAGCTACAGTTAATGAGTTAAAAGTGATCAATCTTGAAACAGTGGAAGATCCTCGCCCAATTTTCCTTAGTGCAAATTTATCGTTCGAGGAGGAGATAGAGTATGTTGAATTACTTTGGGAGTATCGAGATGTATTTGCATGGTCTTATAAGGAGATGCCAGGGTCGGATCTTGAGGTAGCAGTCCATAACTTGGCAATTAGACATGGGGTGAAGCCAGTGAAATAAGCTCAAAGGCGATTTCGTCCAGAGTTGATCCCACTGATTGAAGCTGAAGTCAATAAACTCATTGAAGCCAGTTTCATAAGGGAAGTCAAGTATCCTACTTGCATCTTAAATGTTGTTCCTGTCAAAAAGAAAAATGGACAATTAAGAATTTTTGTAGACTTTCGAGACTTAACAATGCATGTCCAAAGGACATGCATTTTCCTCTTCCCATCTTTGAAATTATGGTGGATGCCACAACTGGTTATGAGCGACTCTCTTTCATGGAAGGCTCATCTGGCTATAATCAAATCCCAATGGTTGTTAAGGATGCAGAAGCAACAACATTTCGAACGCTGAAGGGTATATATTGCTACACAGTTATGCCTTTTGGATTGAAGAATGCTAGTGCTACTTATCAATGAGCGATGCAAAGAATCTTTGATGATATGCTTCATAAAAATATTGAGTGCTATGTTGATGATCTAGTTGTAAAGTCAAAGAAAAAAACTGACCACATCTAGGATCTTCAACAAGTATTTCAACGCTTGCATCAATTTCAGCTGAAGATGAATCCTTTAAAATGTGCATTTGGAGTCTATTATTCAGGAAAATTTTTAGGGTTCATTGTGAGACATCGAGGCATTGAGATTGATCAGTCCAAAGTTGATGCAATCCTTAAAATGCCGAAACCTCGAAACATTCATGAACTCAAAAGCCTACAAGGGAAATTGGCATACATTCAAAGGTTTATTTTAAATCTAGCTGGTTGATGTAAATTGTTCAGTCGACTCATGAAAAAGAGAGTTCCTTTCGAATGGGATGAAGCATATAGCAGTGCTTTTAAAAACATTAAGTCATATTTGATGAATCCACCTGTGCTTAGGGTGCCAATACAAGGATGTCCCCTCATCTTGTATATTGCTGCTCAAGAATGCTCTTTGGGAGTATTATTAGCACAAGAGAATGATGAAGGAAAGGAGAACGCATTATATTATCTTAGTAGAATGCTAACTGGTGATGAGTTAAACTATTCATTAATCGAAAAGATGTGTTTAGCACTAATGTTTGCTATAAAGAAACTAAGGCATTATTTGCAGGCTCATTCAATTCGATTGATTTCACGGGCTGATCCTATCAAATGTTTGATGGATAAACCAATTTTGTTGGGAAAGTTAGCGAAGTGGGCTTTATTACTTTAAGAATTTAAGATAACATACATCCCACAAAGAGCAACAAAAGGGCAAGCTCTTGTTGATTTCCTTACAAATCATCCTATTCCTGATGATTGGAAGTTCTCTAAAGAGTTACAGGATGAAGTAGTTTTCCGTATTGAAGTTCCACAACCTCGGATAATGTTCTTTGATGGTGTATCCAATCAAATGGGTGTAGGAGCTAGAGTTGTTTTCATCACTCCAGAAGGAGAAATTTTACCTTTCGCATTTAACTTAGTCGAGAGGTGTTCAAATAATGTGGCGGAATATCAGGCTTTGATACTTGGCCTAGAAATGGCGATTGATATGGAAATATCTAACTTGAGGGTATTTGGAGATTCAAAGTTAGTTATCAATCAAGTACTTTCTTTATATGAAGTAAGAAAGCCAGAATTATTACCTTACTTCAACTATGCTGTTAAACTTCTCTCTTAGTTTGATAGTGCTTCCGTCGAGCACATATTGCGGAAAGAAAATCGCCAAGTTGATTCTTTACCAAATTTGGCATCAACTCTAGTGTTGCTAGATGTGGAATTGAGAGTGCCAATATGTAAAAGGTGGGTGAAACTACCCATGTTGGATGTTGAACTCGAAGAAGTGGATGTTGTCTCCATCTATCAAATTGATAAAGAAGATTGACGATAACCTCTTGTCAATTATCTGGAGCATGGAAAATTGCCAGATGATCCAAAGAAGAAAGCTGAAGTAAGACGTCGGGCTTCTTGCTTCATAAACTTTAAAGGTATGCTTTATCGCTACTCTTTTGATGGAGTCTTCCTACACTGCCTTCAGGAGGAAAAAGCTATCAAAGCTTTGGAAGAAGTGCATTCAGGTGTTTATGGTGCACATCAATCTAGGCCAAAGTTACACTTTCAGATCAAAAGGATGGGTTACTATTGGCCAACGATGATAACGGATTGCATGAATTACGCCAAAAGATGTCAAGAGTATCAATTACATGCAAACTTAATTCATCAATCGCCTGAACTGCTTCACCCAACAATAGCATCATGGCCTTTCGAAGCTTGGGGATTGGATGTTGTAGGACCGCTTCCAAAAAGTTCACGTGGCCACCTATATATTCTTGCTGCTATTGATTATTTCTCAAAATGGGCTGAAGTTGCTTCATACAAAGAAATTAAGAAGGAGACTGTGGTGAGCTTTATTAATAAGATGACTTGACATTATATTTTTAGAAGTACTATGCGACTTGGTATAATAATTTAGAGTTGAGGTTTGGAGGATTGAACATTGAAAGTGCTTTGTTTTCTTTGTGTGGCAAGTCGATTTTTAGGAAAAACTCTTGCGAATTTTTTTGTAGGAATTTCCTTATGTTTTTATTTATAAAAAAAAATAATTTATATCAAAATATTACTTGCCTCATTATGGAAACTAAGCCACTTCTAATGTATATTTTGGGTTCATCAGGTATAATAAGTCGGTGCTTCAACACCGAATGTGGTATCTGTCGTCTGGCTCTTCAGGATTGGGCGGCGGGTATTACACAGGCGCTGGATCTGAAATCCTCATAAAATTTTGAGTGTTTTGATGTGATTGACATTGATTTTTGGGCAAGATTCCTTTTGCCAGCCACCATGCCTGGCAGCGACGATGGTGCTCTGCTGACCGGCTGGCGGTGGTTCGGCGAGACCTTAAAGCGGCAAATTTCACATCTCACGTCCTAAGTCTGAATCCAAAATCCAATTTTCGATTCATAGAGAAAAAATCAATATTGGATTTAAATGCATGCATGACAATAATATGCATATATGAAAAAATACTACATAAATTGATGGCAGCCAATGTCCTTGATATAGTATATTACTATCACTTTATAGAGTTCACACAAAAAAAAGAGTATGGGCACATGAAGATCACAAATTCCAAATAAATACAAAGCAAATAATTGATATGTTGACACATTTATGTAGTCATCAATTCAAACAATTCAAAGTAATACTATGGATGATATTCAAGTTAAAGGAAGAAGTAAATTAAAGCAGCTAAAGTGCGGAGACAGTAGGGAAAAAAATCAATCTCATAAATTGAATTAGCTGCAATTGAGTTGAACAAAAAAAAAAAAAGGAAAGGGGGGGGGGGGGGGGTGTGTGTGTGTGTGGAGCGTACCTAATAATTTAGTGTGCACCAGACGATTGAAGTTGCTGCCGACTTTTTTGAAGTTTTGATGTGGAAAAAAAAAATCAAGTAGGAGAATCCCTTTTATATAGAATTGTCAACTCCGAGTTCGACAATGATTTAAATTTTTCAACTTCGAGTTCGATAAGAATTTAAATTTTTCAACTTCGAATCTAATAAGGATTGAAAATTTTCAACTCCGAATTTGACAATGATTCAAATTTTCAACTCCAAATTCGACAAAAATTTAGTTTCTCAACTCCAAAATTATGAGAGATTTAATTTCTTGAATGACAAAAAAAATAGCAAATTCTAATTTAAAAAAAATTAGAATTTTGTTTTTTGGGTTTAGAAGAAAAAAAGGACCTGTTAAATTGGAGTTGCTAGAAAATGTTAAACACGAAAATTCAGGGTAAAAAAAAAAAATCATGCCATAAAAAAGGGGGACATATGTAGACACCTAAATTTTATTTAAGTTAATTTAATTATTAGTTTAATTATTTAATTAGCCAATTAAATTATTGGTTAGTTAAATTAAATAATTTATTTTAATAACTAATCAAAATATCTAAGTGGTTATTAAAATAAAATTATTGGATAAATATTTTTGTTATTGCATAAATAAATAATGTAGTAAAATCCAATAAAAATTAGCCAAGTTGATTAATTAAATTAAATTAAATCTTGGCTAATAAGTCAGACGTCTACATGAGTTAGGTGACACAGCAGCAGCCAATGAGAGTTTGTCAAGTGAGCCAATCAAATTATATGAGGATTTCCTCAAATCTCTATAAATTGTATCCACTATATCACAAATATAATTTATATTTTGTATTTTTATTTATTAAATTTCAAGAACAAATTTTATGCTTACTAATATCGACAGAAGTTAGGGCTAGGTCTCAGAAATTCATCGATGGAAAATTCATTATACGTTACCAATAGTTTAGAGTTAGAGTTACAAGTTGATAACAATTATTTTATCAACGGAATTAAATATTTACCGATAGAGAGTTCCGTCAGTAAACTTTAGGACATTAAAATCATCTCATGTTTCTTCTTCCAATAGTTTCTTTCCTCTCCCACTTTGTTCCTTTGCAATCACGCCCTCACCCCCCATCTCCACCACAATTCTCACACATAAACAAAAAAGAAAAAAAGAGTTTTACAAAGAAAAAGCCCACGGATTGTATATTTTACTCTTTTCGCTCCCAAATTTCTCAAATTTGAAAAAATATATTATTACATATTTGTTACCTTTCTGCATTTAACAAATAATAAATTATTTTTCATTTTTATTCTTTGGTATATAATTAATAGTGATTGAATGGATTTTACTCTAATAATAAATTAAAAATAATATAGCCAATTTACTCAATAATTTATTATAAATTAAATAAATTTAATAAATTTTTTAAAGAAAATGAAATATCTACACCCGAAAAGTATTGAAATGGAAAAAGTAATAAAAAAAATAAAATAAAGTCGATTATTTAATTCATAATTATAGCAAAATATAGAATTATTTAATTTGATTTTAGAAAATAGAGTTCTAGGTCAAAGCCTTCAATAATAAATTATTTTTTCATTACAAAATACAAGACTTTTTAAGATTATTTTGTCTTGAAATAGAAATTTTGAGTATTTTTGAAAAGTAAGTAATGATACTTTTGTAAAATTATTTTTATTTATATTAGATATAATAATTATTTTTTTAAATTATTTTTAGATATTGAAATAAAAGACTTACTTTTAATTTTTATAATTTAAAAAATTAATTATTTTTTTTTAATTTTTATAAAAGTAAGACTTATCTTTTAGATGCAGATAATAAAAATTCATTAAAAGAAACTGCCATTATGGAAAAAAATTTATCTAGATATGGTTTATGGATTTATAGATCAAATTAATCAAATAAAAAATTATTATTGAAATGATAGTATTTTTGACTATATATTTAGAAAAGTAAAAATAATATCGTAATTGTTAGCCAAAACAATTTTACCATGTTATAATATTAGAATTAATTTGTTTTTAGATGATAATTATCATTGTAACAGATTTATCTTTATCACTTTGTTAGAGTTAGAGATAATGTTAAATAGATTTATCCTTATCAC
>CANUEP010221179.1:0-103643 GCA_947857235.1 Jatropha podagrica
ACTCAAATAATTGTGTTTCATCTGTGCCGTCATAGAATGTCTTGGCTGCAGCGTCCCATATTTCCTTTGCTGTTGATAGTCGAAGAAAACGTTGCATATTCGAAGGATTCATTGAATCAATTAACCAGCTTCGTACCTTAGGATTGTCTGTAAGCCAAGCTTGATAACTCGGATCAGTCTTTGGTGGCTTTACTATTGCTCAAGTTAAGTAACCAAGCTTGTTTGGGGCACCAATTCGCATTTCCACCAATTGTCGCCGTAATGCATAATTGGTCTCATCCAAGATTACAGTGGAGGTGAAGCTGGTGTTGTCTTACTGCACAATTATTGACTGTGGCAAGGATACATAGTTTGGATTCATGTTTACGATTGGTAGGGTAGGATCATAAGGTGTGTGTTTGGTTTCATCCTTCTCTAAATCTTCCATGATTGCTCTGATACCATGTAGAAAACTTAGAGAAAAATTGTAGAGGAAAATATTCTTATTCACACTATCATACGTATAGGTACAGAGGTATTTATATATTTTCTAATCTAACAAAGTGATAAGGATAAATCTATTTAACCTTATCTCTAACTCTAACAAAGTGATAAAGATAAATCTGTTACAATGATAATTATCCTCTAAAAAAAAATAAATTAATTCTAATATTATAACATGGTAAAATTGTTCTGGCTAACACATTCTTCCACCCATATTTGCTCAAAAGAATTTAAAGCCAAAGCTTGCTTAGCTAAGCAATGTGCCACTAAATTGCATTCTCTAATAACATGATTACAGCTTGAACTAGTAAAAAATTCTACCTATTCTTTAAACCTTAGCATCCTTGTATGCATCTCAGTAACGGGCAAGAGATCAACTAGAGAATAAAAAAGCTTAACTATATTAGCACAGTCTGTTTCAAACATCACCTGCCTAATTGCCAAATCTACGACACATTGCCCAGCCCAAAAAGCAACTTCCAATTCTGCTTCCTCCACTGATAGCGAGTCCTGCACCCTACGCATTCCAGCAGCCAAGACCTGACCAAGATTATTTCTCACCAATATATCCATCTAAGCCTACTCTAACATCTGTATTTACTTTGTAGAAATCCACCGGGGTGGAGACCATTTTTTAAATTGTCGGACAGTAGGACCTTCTACCTGAACAAAATCACGAGACCAATAATCAGCAAACATTTTTAATCTTAAGAAGATCAATTTGTTAATCGCCATGAAATCTTTCTAGTGCCTCCACCTGTTCCTCCCATACTAGATTGCCCAAGCTGTGGAAAACAAAATTTCTACCAGCTGTGATTGGTAGGAGTCGATCTTATAAAAAAGCCAGGATTGGAAAGACAAAATAGGATCGAAAATTTCAACTCTCAATGGGCTTAGCTTCGAAGCTTGTTCGGCAAACCGACAATTTACCAGCACATGCTCTAACGTCTCCTTGTCCTCACCACACATAATGCATATAGGATCGAGATCAATACCCGCTTTAGGAGAGCTTCGCAAGTGGGAAGCTGTCTGGAACACGCACGAAAAATAAAATGATTTATTTTCGGTGGGAGGGATTGCTTGCACAACGATTTCCAGTATTGCTGGACATTGTTCGATGACGAGGACATGAGTAAATTAGCATTCAGTCCTTGGAATGAAAAATAGTAGGCCGATCGAACCGAAAAAAGGCCATTTCGAGATAAAGCCCACATACGCTGATCCTCCCTTCTCCTGGCACTCAAGGGAATGTTTAATTTTTGTAGGACTCAGACTCTCTCCTGTAGTTAAACTTAAACGCACGTTTTTGTTTTTAATTAAATAAATAACTAAATCTCTAAATCCCTCTTCACCAGCATCACCTCACCTCAAAACCTACAAATTCTCTCCAGTTGATCAATTCCTAGCATCTAACTATTTTCGCACCATTCTTTTCTATCAAAATTTCCAAGAAACAAACATAATTACCAAAAGATCATCGTTGCTAAAGCAATCCTTATCTAAAACTTTAGCTCATTTTTATGTACTTGATGCCAAATGCATTTCGTGAGTATAAACTTCCTTTTGAATCTCTTGTGGCTTTGACTTAATAACATATGTAGAGGATCTCCTATGGCAGTTCATGAAACCACCTTACATGTGGTGGCTTTACTATTGACATATATGTTTCTCACATGGTCTTCGATGCATCTAATTTGGGTTTGTTTCTAAAAGACTGGGCTGCTCTATGTAAATCTCCTGGCAAGCACCCTTTGTTGAATGGAAAATTCATTATTTAGACCTCAATCGTGTTGTTACGGAATAAGGAATTACCATTTGTCAATTAGAGAAACAAGTGATTGAGATGGAAAAGAAATGAGATATTAGCTTCCTCTGTGTTGAGGTCTAAATCTTTCATGGCTCAACAACACGACATGAGAGTTTTTTTTCTATAAGAACGAATCATGCAGTTGTTGGATTACAATTTCCATTAAAATAAATGTGATTATTATTGATAATTTTGTATTGCAATGAGAATAATTTCAAATCGAATGGTTAATAAGGTCATTTTATATAAAAATATTTTTATGGTAGATAAATTGTTTTTTTTTTCCAAACTAAAAATAAGGAAGGTTTATGTTTTAATTAGTTATTTATTTTTAAAATTCAATCAATATTAGTAATATATTTGTTGATAAAGATGTATATATTAAATGAGAATAAAATGTTAAATTTGTTATTATCATTTTCTCCTAAAAAAATAAGATTATAATTTAAGACAAATAAAAAAAGAAACTGAATAATATTATTATGGAAGCTATCGTCCGCAAACAAAAGATGAAAAATACTAAAGACTGTCTCTTGTCACATATTGAGTGTAAATCACCAATCACCTCTGTCCTTCTAAACAAAGTAGAAAACCATCAACACGATTGAAAAATAGGTACGACGAGAGGGGACAACCCTACCGCAAGCGCCCTACTTGGAACACTGGGACCAATATCTGCACCGTTAAATCGAACCCAATACTTCATAGAAGAGGTACAAAGTTAGATTAAATCCACCCACTACTGGTCAAAACCCATTCTAAGCATACACACTTCAAATATTCCCAACTGACCCGATCGTAAGCTTTGCTTATGTCCACTTTCAATGCTGCTAAACCACGGTTTCCCTTAAATTGCTGCTTCACATGGTGAATAAGCTTGAAAGCTAATAAAACATTATCAGTAATATTTTTCTGCTCACTACAAACCCATTTCAGGTGATTAGCTAAAACCTTAGCAATAATCTTATGGAGAACATTGCATAGGGAAATTGGATGAAATCCTTAACCGACTGAAGTTTATCAACCTTGAGGATAAGCACAATAGAGGTGTCATTAAAAGGAGGGAAAGCACAATCCTGAAGTCAAGATTTACGCGTTGCCACCACATCCAACCCCATAACGGACCAAAAATTTTGATACAAGTAAGGGTCCATCCCGTCAAGACTAGGCGCCTTGTCAGGATTCATCTTAAAAAGAACTTTCTTGAATTCATCATCACCAAACGGAGCCAAGAGCAACTCGTTATCAGCTCACGTAATAGAAGGATGGATCAAATTTGTAACCGGGGCCATCTCAGAAGGGCTGTTAGAAAACAAATCAACAAAATAGTCATTAATCATACTTGTTAACATAGTTTGATCTTCACAACATAAATCTGAAGCATCCATCAGACCATAAATGGTATTTAATCATTTCCTGTGTGTTACAGAGACATGAAAAAATAAGAACTTTTGTCTCCATTCTGAAGCTGTAGAATACAAGAACACTGCCTCCAAAAGTTTTCTTCCTAAGCAAGCAACATATTCAGGGGAACTTTAGCCTGTTGACTCTACCTCTAAGAGACACAATCAATCCAAATTCGCTGGTAATTTTCTATATCCTTCTTGAACCTCCGCTGTAAACCTTACCCTAAACATCTATCGAGTTGAATCTTTCCTCAATTTGACTATCACCACGATGTAATAAGTGACCCCTAATGTATTATCACGCCTTCTGTGGAATGAACCCACGACTACATGGTTAAAAGCCATGCGCTCTAACAGCTGAGTTAAGATGGCTATGTTTAAAACTAGTAAAATGTTATAAATCTTCCAAAATCAATTTTTATTTTTGTAAACATTTTTATTCAAAATTTATAAACATAGAAGATAAAATATAAAAGATAGAGTATTTCCTCAAACATCAGAAATAGGAGCAACAACATTATGCAGAGACCAAAACGAAAATAACTCTTACCAAGAGGGGGTGACCAAACATCTATTGAGTCTTTCCTCAACTCTGCTATGACCACGACTACGACCACGACTCCATGTAAATTTGATAGTATAAAAATAAGTGCAAGTTTTTTTTTATTCTAAGAAGCCTACAAAAGGGGCAAAGCGCTTCTCGTAAAAGGTTTAAAAAGTGAAGATTTTAAACTTAACCTTAGACAACACACTGTGATCCAGGCAAGATGACAAGCTACTAGAAACGACCTCACTAACATCCGGCTCATGCAACCACCAAGCATTCTCAAAATGAAATTGATAATAAATTCATGTTGTAGGAGAAGGGATATAGTGCGGAGTAAGAGAGAAGAGTGATCAGAAGTAGGGGCAACAATATTATGCAGAGAGCAAAAGGAAAATAACTCATACCAAGAGGGATTGATCAAATATCTATCGAGTCTTTCCTCAACTCAACCATGACCACAACCGTGACTCCATGAAAATTTGATAGTGTAAAAATAAGTGCAAGTTTTTTTTTCTATTCCAAGAGGCCTACAAAAGGTGTAAAGCGCTCGTCGTACAAAAATTTAATAAAAGTGAAGATTTTAAATCTCCCAAATGGATTTTTCAATCCCTTCATCCAATTTAGTTTTTGACAATTGATAATATATATGTCACGCCATCTGACCCACAACTACAAAGTTAAAAGCCATACACTCTATCAACTGAGCTAAGATAGCTATGTTTAAAATTTGTAAAATGTTATAAATCCTTCAAAATCAATTTTAAATTTACAAACATTTTTATTCAAATTTTATAGATATAAAAGATCATAGTAAATATTTTATTTTAATTATCGGCTAGTTTTATAATTTATTAATTATTATGCTCTTTTTTTTATAGGAGCTAAAATATCGATAAACATTATTCTTTATAAATAATAAAAATTTGTAAATTAAATAACGAGTATTTACAACAAAATTTAAATAGTAGGCTTTTTTATAATATTTAATACATGTTTAAAAGTGTTCAAAATGATTTGATTTTTAATATTATTATGATACAAGTACATCAAATCTTTTAAATTATCTGTGCAATTTTTAGTATTTCTATAATAATATATTCAGTTTCTTTTTTCATTTGTTTTAAGTTATAAATAAATTATAAAACTAGCTGATAATTAAAATAAAATATTTACTACTATCTTTCATATTTTATCTTCTATTTCTATAAATTTTGAATAAAAAAGTTTTGCAAATTTAAAAATTGATTTTGGAAGATTTATAACATATTATAAATTTTAAACATAGCCATCTCAGCTTAGCTGATAAAGCGTATGGCTTTTGATCATGTGGTCATGGGACCTGATATATATTTTATTAATTGTCAAAAGCTCAAAAACTAAATTGGAGGAAGGGATTAAGAAATACTTTTACGAGGAGCACTTTACCGCTTTTGTAGGACTCTTGGAATAGAAAAGAAAATTGCACTTATTTTTACACTATAAAATTTAAATGGAGTCATGATAATGGTGATAGTCAAGTTGAGAAAAGAATCAATAGATGTTTGGTCACCCCTTTTTGGTATGAGTTATTTTTGTTTTGCTCTCTGCATAATATTGTTGCTCTTACTTTTGATCACTCTCCTCTCTTGCTCCGCACTACACCTCCTTCTCCTACAACACGGTTATTATCAATTTCGTTTTGAGAATGCTTGGTTGCATGAACCGGATATTAGTGAGGCAATTTCTAATAGCTGGCCATCTTGCCCGGATCACAGTATGTTGTCTAAGATTAGGTTTTGCGGTGATCGGCTGGCTATTTAGGGTAAGGTTTACAGCGGAGGTTCAAGAAGGATATGGGGAATTACCTGCGGCTTTAGATTGATAGTGTCTCTTAGAGGTAGTGTCAACAGGCTAAAGATATCCTCAATATGTTGTTTGCTTAGCAAGAAAACTTCTGGAGGCAGCATTCTTGTATTCTACAGCTTCAAAATGGAGACAAAAATACTCATTTTTTTCTTGTCTCTGTAACACAAGAAAAAATTAAATACCATTTTTTTGTCTGATGGATGCTTCAGATGTATGGTGTGAGGATCAAACTATGTTAACAAGTATGATTAATGACTATTTTATTGATTTGTTTTCCAAGAGCCCTTCTGAGATTGCCCCAGTTACAAATCTGATCCATCATTCTATTACGTGAGTTGAAAAAAAGTTGCTCTTGGCTCCATTTTGTGATGATGAATTCAAGGAGGCTCTTTTTAAGATGCATCTTGACAACGCACCTAGTCTTGACGGGATGGACCCTTACTTGTATCAAAATTTTTGGTCCGTTATAGGGTTGGATGTAGTCACAGCGTGTAAATCTTGGCTTCGGGATTGTGATTTCCCTCCTCTCTTAATGACACCTCTATTGTGTTTATCCCCAAGGCTGATAAACCTTAGTTAAGGATTTTCGACCAATTTCCCTACGCAATGTTCTCTATAGGATTATTGCTAAGGTTTTAGCTAATCGCCTGAAATGGGTTTGTACCGGGTAGAAATATTACTAATAATGTTTTATTACCTCTCGAGCCTATTCACCATATGAAGTGGCAATTTAAGGGAAACAGTGGTTAAGCAGCGTTGAAAGTGAAGATAAGCAAAGCTTATGATCTAGTCAGTTGGGAATATTTGGAGTGTGTTATGCTTAGGATGGGTTTTGACCAATTGTGGGTAGATATAATCTAACTTTGTACCTCTTCTGTGAAGTATTGGGTTCGATTTAAAGGTGCAGATATTGGTCCCATTGTTCTAAGTAGGGGCTTGCGGCAGGGTTGTCCCCTCTTGTCGTACCTATTTTTGATTTGGGTGGAGGGTCTTTCTACTTTGTTTAGAAGGGTAGAGGTGACAAATGAATTACACTCGATATGTGTCATAAGAGACAGTTTTGGTATTTCTCATCTTTTGTTTGTGGACGATAGCTTGCAGACTTATGAATTAGCTTCAGGGAAAGGCATTAATTTTCAAAAATCAGGGATCTTGTTTAGTGTAAATGTTTCTGCCAACTTACGGTTTTCTATAACTTCTCTCATGGTGGTTTTTTTTCCCTTGAATCATGGCAAATACCAAGGATTTCCCTCTCGCATTGGTGGTAATAAGAAGTCTATTTTCTCCTTTCTTAAGGATCGAGTTTAGAAAAGATTAGTGAGTTGGAAGCATCATTTTTTATCCAAAGCAGGTAAGGATTTCCTTCTAAGGTCTGTGGTTTGAGCGATGCCCTCTTATCGTGTGAGCATTTTTCTCCTTCTTGTGTCTTTATGTGCTGAACTCGAGCAAATGATGAATTCATTTTGGTGGCGTATAAAGCATAATAATCAGCGTGAAGAGCACTGACTGTCTTAGAATCGCATGTGCAAGGAGAATGGTGGTCTTGGCTTCCATCACCTTTCTAGTGTTAATTTGGCATTATTGGGCAAGCAGGCGTGGTGGCTTATCTCCAAACCGTAAACTCTACTGTCTCAGGTTTTCAAATCTAAATATTTCTTGGAGGGGGTTTTCCAATGTGCTATATTAAGGCGCAATTCAGTTTTGTTTGGTTTGTTTGCTGCTCAAGATCTTATTATTGCTAGAGCTCGATGGCAGGTAGCCGATGGCAGTTCTATCAGTATATAGGATTCTCCTTGGTCAGACAACGTTGACTCTTTTCGAGTCTCTTACTGTTGTGAATGGATATGAGAATTTGATTGTAAAAGACCCGAGAGTTGATGGACATCGTTGGAATAAGGAGTTGCTTCGCACGTTGTTTCTGCCTGCAAAGGCAGCTTTGGTTCGATAGATTCCACTGCCGATGCATAGTTTCACTGATGTTTTAATTTGGCGTTGGTCCCCTAAAGGCATTTACACAGTGAAGTCAGCTTATAAGATTGTGGTTCGTTTGAATATGGTGCAGGAGACCATTTCAAATTTAATGTGGAAGAATCTTTGGGGATTGGATGTTCTTAGGAAGATTATTCACTTTTGTGGCATTGTTGTAGGAATATTTTACTGGTCAAGGCTCGGCTGATTCAGCATGGAGTGTCTCTTGATGAGACTCGTTGTTTTTGCGATGCACCAGAAACTTTAGATCATCTTTTTCTATGTTGCCCTTCCATTGATTGCTGGGACAGGTCTGGTCTTGATGTTTTAGGAATGGGCACTGTCTCTTTGACAGCCTGGTTCTTAGTTTTATTAAAATCTCAGTCGAAGGCCATGGTGGAAGGGATTAGTGTTATCTGCTGGTATATCTGGAATCGTAGAAATCAAGTTATGTGGCGGAGAAAAAAGATGACTTCAGTGGTCCTGTTGTTTCAAGCGAGGAAGTTTTTTCGGAGTGGAGAGATGTGTTGGCTCCTGAGCATCACAGTAGTACAGTGACGACTATTACTATGGAGGTGGAGCATGTGTCACGATGGTCTCCCCCTCTTTTGGCATTCTTAAATGTAAGTAGACGCTAGACTCTTTTCGAATCAAAACAGAGTTGGTTATTTGGGTGGGGGGTGGTTGATTTTTTGGGATGTAGCAGGTAAAGTGGTGCTGGGTTTAACAAGTCAAATGGTTGTTAGTCATTCGCTGCGCATGGCTGAAACATTGGGGTCAGAAATGTTCTTGCATGGATTTCCCAGCTCCATCTCAAGCATATTCAGCTGGAAACTGACTCTAAAGAGGTTTGATAATTGATTTGCTCAAGCAGTGAAGATAATTCTCCTTGTGGTCTTGTTATTGATGATTGCATAAGGTTTTTTTTTATCGAGTGAGGATCTCTCTTTGAAACGGGTAAGGAGACAAGCTAACCAAGTGGCTCATGCTCTTGCAAGGGTTGTTGTTATCATTCTTGTTTCCAGCTTTGGTTTGAGCTTCCTAACAACGTAGAGGCTCATTGTGTTGCTGATATTCGTTATGAATAAATTCCTTCCACTTCTTCTCAAAAAAAAATTTATTTTAATTATTTTTTTCTATCATTTAGCCAAAAGACTTAAATTCAAATACGAAACTGATATTACTGATCAAATTGAATTATCTTCATTTAAAATGTTTAATTAGATTATAATTATAATTTCTAATTAAAATATGATAGAACTTTCGAAAAAGGACAATATACTATTCGTAAATTAATATTATGCTATCAATGGGAAAAGCAAAATAGGACAATAAAATCAAATTAGCAAAATGAAAACGTAATATTTCATTAAACAAAATATCATTCAGTTTGATGGTTTAATACTAATTTGACAAGCAAATTTTAATATTAACACAAATAAAATTTAATGTGTCATTACCTTAAATCTTTTTACTGACTTTAGCAACTAATTCAATGATTTTAAAAGCATTTTAAATATTTTTCTGATTAACTCTTTAATTTTCTCTTCAAATTTATAATTAAATTAATATTTCAGTTAAATAAATATTTTTTTATTTTTATTACCATATTAATTAGTTATTACAATTTATATTCACATAAGAAACCAATATTTTCTTAAAAAAAAGTAAGAAACCAATATAATCAATCAAATAAAATTTTTTATTTTTAACTAATAAAATTAAAATTTTTTAATATTAATTTCTAGTAAGATTATTTTTGTTGATCCTCATATTTTTTCTTTTCATTTCCACTTTAAAATTTTTTTATAAATAAAATTATAAAAATAAATGATAATTAGATGAATATTTATTGTAAAACCTTCCATATTTTATGCTATTTCCTAATAATTTCGGATAAAAAATATTCATAATTTAAAACAATAAAAACAAGATTCATAATAATTTAAATTTTTGAATTTTATTTAATTATTTATATTTATATTTAAATAAAACTTTAATTAGTATAAAGCTTTTCAATGAGGAATTGTATTAAAAATTTTCAGTTTATTAAATTTAATAATTTTGTATTAAAAATTCTTATATTTTAAAAATTTTTATGTTCTATTTTTTAGCCAATAGAATTAAATCACTATAACTAATCAAATTATATGATCTTTATTATAATGTTTAATTAAGATACAATAAAACTTCTAAAAAAACAATAAGTGATTAGCAAATTAATATTATAGTATTATCGAGTTTAACATAAATATAAAAAATAACATTCTAAGAACAAGGCCGATCAATGAAAGGTGAAAGTAGTGATCATCGGACTGGAGGGTTCAATCAGATTTTATATGATTTAATTAGATTTTTAATACAATATAATTAAAAATATATAATTTATAAATACTAAATAATTTTAAAAAAAAATTCTATGAGTACTATACAAATCTTGAAGCTAATAAATCTCCTTTTATTTTATTAATCTATTTTTTTAATAAATGTTATTAGTAAATAATTTTTAAATTTAATGCATTAATTTAATTTGACCAAAACCTTTTAAAAGGGAAAAATTAAAATCAAGTGATATACATTTTGGGCTAAAAGAATTTTACCAAACTTGTATAAGCCCAACATATATGAATGTAAAGCCCAGTTACAAAATTACAAAAATATAGGATCTTTAATCTCAACTACAAAATAAAGTTGGATGAGTAAGTAAAAACTAAAAATGGTATATTGGATTAAAATTATGTTAGATTTTAAAAGAATAATTAAGTTTGAAGAAATTAAAAGATTTTCTAAGATTTTCACAAATTTTGCTAAAATTCTATATAGAGTTTTATAGAATTTGTGAGACATTTATAGATTTTGATAAACTTTGATGTAATCATAATGATTTTTATATATCTAATCAAAATTAATTTCAGTATCTAATTAAACAAATTAAAAAGTTCTAAGCTAAATGAAAAATTGAAAAATAATGAGACTAAAAAGCAAAATACACTGTCTTTTCTAAAATCATTATTTTCTTCGTTAAAAATTTATTGTCACCGATAGTAAAAGTCCTACAATGGCTAGCATCATTGGTCATCTCGCTTGTTAACTGCTATATTAAATAGGTTCGGTCGTCAGTAGCCTATTCATTATTAGTAAAAAATATATTTTAAATAAATTCAAAATTTGAATAGTTAAAGATTCGTGGATATCCTATGGATTTAAAAGGTACTTTCAACAGATTTTTAGATGGATACAAATAGTAAATATTTAAATGAATTTGAATATGAATCTTTAAATAAAAGGTTAAAATAGACACGAATGATACAATTTTAAACAGATACTTGCACAAATAGTTTAAAATTCGTGGATTATAAATTGTTATCTCTGGCATTAGAATATCAAAGTTAAAAATATTAGATTTAACTGAAAATAAAATAGCTCATCACTTACCATAACGACTGCCATATAATTACTATAAAATAATTAGCAGTAAACTGAATTGATTTTTATGCTCAAAATAGGTCATTCGATTCAGAATAATCGAATCAAATCCAAATCGACTTGGTTTAGTTCGATAATAAATCGATTTTTTACTGCCTTTGATTGTTGCGTCGATCGACATGAAATTTATTCGAATAAATTAAATTAAACTATTTTGATTTGGTCCAATTTGATTAAACCGAATGCTCACCCTAATTAGGTAGTGAGCATTTGGTCAATTCGATCGGTTTGAGTAAAATTTTTAATTGAAATTAATTGACTGAATTTTTTTTCACTTAACCGAATTTAATCAATTTAATTTTTTAACTAAATTAATTTTTATCATTAACCGAACCGAAGTTAAAGAAAATAAAAATTTAATTAACCAACCAAATTAACTAAACTTTATGATTAATCGATTTTAACCAAAATAAAAATTAACGAAAGTTATTAATCACTATTTAATCAAAATAAAAACTAAAATATTTTTAATTTTTAATTTTATTATCTACTTAATTAGAACAATGTAGTTTTGCGAGTCGGTTAATTTGATCAATTCAGTTAAATTAAGTTTTAATCAAATATTCATTCACTGAACCGAATTAACCGAATTGGCCGAGCCAAATGCTCACCCCTTCCCTAATAGCAATCCTTACTAGCAACCATAACCCTACAACATAAATAGATTTAAGGTCTTCAAAACTCATAGTAAGCCTAACTAACATTGACTTCTCAAACCCTTTATCATTATCCAACTAGCAATATCACTCTCATTGACTTCTCAAACCCATTAGCATTTTCCAAGTAGCAATATCACCTAGCAAGCACATATCAATAATGCCATGCCTTGACTCTAATCAATTCTATGCTATTCTAATTTAGCAAGATCCGTACGGTTTTGTTCCACAAGTAAAATGAAAAACTTCACAGGAGGTTATCTATCATAAGATTTTTCTTAAATGAGTATTATTCATCTTAAGATTTCTCACGTTTCGATATATAATTCGATTCACTCATGCATTCTGAATTCCATTACCCAGGCTAATATTGCGATCCTAGAAGCATGTTAAAAGTTTTGCTCTATCCTCCCTCCCCAATTGCTTAGCCAAGTCGGAATGTCCTAAATAATATTAATGATCCATCTTTTCAAGGTCTAATTCACAAATTTAATTTCTAATATTTAATATGTTATTTACAGCCCTGGATACATTGCATTCACAAATTACATTCAATATTACGTATTATTATTGGCTTGCAAGTTCATTGTTCAACATGCATATAATTTTATAAATCCATATATATTTGTACTTAGGGTTAAAATGTTTTTGGAAAAACATCTCATTCTAATGTAATTGTGGATAAACTTCAATTATTTCAAAACTTATGAAAGCATTAACTAAATATTGAATTTTAAATATTACATTTACTAGCTTTGTAAAGAAAAGAGTAGATATAACTCTAATTTAGAAACTGGTTTCTTGAAAAATTAAGTAAAGCAAAGGTGAGTGTTTCGATTCAGTGAATAGTAATATACAATATACAATCCTCACATACACCCAAATGTTTTTAAGTTTCTTAAATGTTATTCAAATAGTTAGAGATGTCAAAATGGGTTCGCGTATCAGATTCGATACAAATTCATCTAACACGCGACATGATTAAAGTCAACACAAACACTACCCATTTAATAATCATATCAGATTTTTCAACACAAATACAATACGAAATTTAGACAGGTAACACGAACACGACACATGTAACCCGCCTAATATCACAAGCAGATTATGTGGGTCATGTTGACTCGTATACAACCCTTTTAACCTGTTTATTATCATAAGCAGGTTAAGTGGATTGTGTTGACCTATCTACAACTCACTTAACCTGCTTATAATATTTCTAACTTTTAAAATAAAAAACTAAAATAACAATAAAATTTAAATAAATTATATAATACATTCAAATTGTTCAAAGAAGTTCATAAAAAATTGATACATAAAGTCCATAGTAAACAGTAATCCACCATTCAAATTGTTTATAAATAAAAATATATAATTAAACTGCAAAATGAGAGGAGGAAGGACAAACATCAACAACTCAATGTGATTCCATAGACTCCATATTAAGCTCCATAATATTTATTGTGAGTTCTTCCAACTCCAATTTATTTGCATCTATGGAACAAATAAGGTAAAATTAATTAGTAAAATTGAAGCAAGTAAAAGAAAAATTTCAATGTTTAAATTGATACATAAGAATAAAATGCCTTGATATCTAAATAGCCAATTTTTACTACACAGCAAGACTTCTACCACATCAGGTTTAAGTGCACTCCTATATTGATCAAGAACCCTCCCACTATTGCTAAATATACTTTATGAAGCAACTATAGTTATAGGAATAGCTAAAACATCAGGAGCCATGGCAACAGTTTGAGGATACCTAAATTGGTTTCCTTTCCAATATGATAACACATCTATCTTAACACTTCTATTTACCCTTGGTTCATCAAGATAAAGTTTAAATTGACTCTTTTGTCGAACAATACCATTCACACCAACAGAATCATATTCCTACAAATATTTACGTGAAATTATGTTAATTGATGCAATAAATTTTAATTATTGAAAAGAAATAAAAAAAATACAAAGTTATATAATGAATACCTCAAACATATGGTTAGCAATAGCAGATTCAGCTGTTTGATCCTCTAATCTTTGCTTCTTTTTTATTATAGAAGATCCACTACTTGACCCACAAGTCATATTGTGCAAATTTTCATCAACATTATACTCACATAATAAAGATAGGAAATCGTTCTTAACTTTCAAGGCCTCCTCTATCCACTTATTACCAAAGATTTTCTCATAACACCATTCAACAAAATGTAACTTATCAGCAATAACTAAAATTCTACTATATGCATGCCAATACTTCTCAAATTTCACATATATTCTCTAAACCATCGATTTCATAGATGCATCATTACTAGATATATTCTCCTTCAAAGTTAAATGAGTAGCAAATACTAAAGGAAAGTACAAATTTGATGTGGGATTACCAGAAAAGAGATTTGTGATATCATAAAAGACTTTTAAAAACTTATAAATCTTTCTTATTTTTTCCCATTCATCAACAGTCGGACAGTGCTAAAAATTCGAATCACTAATGCCCATATACAAAAAAGCATTTTGATAATATAAAGCACTATTCAACATCAAATATGTTGCACTCCATCTAGTAGGAACATCTTGTTTAATACCCTTTTTAGTTTCTAGAGTATAAATTTTTGCACAATCCATAAATTTGACTCTTCAAGCTTGAGATCGCTTCATATACTTAATGCATTTCTTAACTTTAATAATGGAAACATCAATCTCTTTTAAGCATTCTTGAACTATTAAGTTCAAGATGTGAGCAGAGCATCTCAAATGCAAAAAAATCATCCTCTTTCAATCGTACTCCTTTAGGCCCCAAAAAATTTTTTAACGTATCGACACACACATCATTATTGGTTGTATTATCCAAAGTAATTGAAAAAAAAATTCAAATATCAATATCCTAAGAACACAAGAAATTATTATTTTCTCACACAAAGCTGCCCTAGTATGTGGAGGCATAAAATAAAAGTTTAAGACTCTCTTTTACAAGTGTCAATCTTTGTCAATAAAGTGCCATGCTATGCAAATATATCCATTAGTAGTCAAAGAAGTCCAACAATCTGCAGTTAAAGCTATTCTCCCTACTGTTGATTATAATAAAGACTTCATTCTAGACTTTTCCCTATCATATGTCTTTAAACAATCAGCTCTATAAGTATTCTTTAATATGAGATGCAAATTAGGTATCAAATAAGGTAATAATTTTTTAACCCCCACCCACTCAATGAATTAAAATGCCAAATCATGCATTATAACAGCAGAAGTAATTAATTCCCTAAACTCATCAGTGTTCAATCTTGGATTCACAATAGATCCATCACTGAGTGATAGCAAAATTTAACCTGCATCTTTAGTATCCCTTCTAGGACACACAGGTATGTGACGTTTCATATTACATATCTCATACTTGCTATCAATAACATATATCTTTCCACAAGCCTTGCATTTTGCAGTTTTTTTCTCGTTCTTCCCATCCATCAATTCAAAATGATTTCACACCATTGAAGTAAACTTCCTTGCTCTCATTATTATTTTTGTCATTCTAGTAGAATCATTTTCTAAAGTTGCAATTGCATCATCTTCTTCTAGATTAATAGTCTCCTCCTCGACATATATAGAATTTTCATCAATGTTAGCCATCTACAAAAAAAAAAAAAAGAAAAAAAGAAACAATGTTAGTTAAATATCTCATCCTAAATGAAGTGCACTCATCTTGGAAAAAAAAAGATGAATTGTTTTTCTTTTTTATTGAGGAGCAAGTAAAAGGTGGTTAAATAAGATAAGTAGATAACAAATAAAGTAATAATCATGTAACATTTTATTATTTCATTTTATTTTCCAAATTTCAATTCTTATTTTCAACTATGTTTATAGATTGATGCAACAATCAGGGTGCATATTGCAATATTGCTAGAACCACCATCATTTTTTTAAGTTAACAGATAAGCATCTACCAACTGGTTGACAAGTATATTTTCAGCCCATCAGGTGATGTATAGATTTAATCCAAATGATTAGGTGCCTTGAGTATTTGCTTAGAGTTTAAAGATTTGATTACAAATGAGGCCTAGTGACAAACGTTGGTAGTAAATTAAAAAGACTCATTATATAGCCCTTAAACAAATTAAAAAAAAGAAACAAAATATATTGTCAATTATTTGGCAAAAAAACAGAACTAAGAATTATTTCCTCAATCAAAATGAAATAAATTTGAGATAAAAGTAAGCATTTTGATATAGGAAATAAAATAATAAATAAATCCAAAATATTGGTCCAAATAAACGAAGTTAACAATCAAATAATATTTCCTAAAAAACAAATAGAATATTTCATCTATAAAAGAACAAGAACAAAAAGCTATCATATTCATGGATAGAAACTACAAATATTCCCTCCATAAAAAATAAAAAGGTGGCCACATCCTTCTGTTTGCATAGCAACAAATCAAGATCCAACCCGTAAAAATTCTAAAGCACATATCTATCATCATCACTAACTTGATTAGAGAAGTGATTTGTTGATTGCATTATTCAGAATGAGAGGCTAGATGCTGCTGGAGGTTACTGGAGCGTGCGTGAAATGACAATTAAGATTTTAATTTCATTATTTATATCTGAGAGTAAAATTACTTTTTTACCTTTAATAAACGAATCACTCGTTCAACTCGCATGTCAACCCGTGACACGATTTATTTATATTCGTGTCATAAATTGGTAACCCATTTATAATACGAACCTGTTTATTCTCAACCCTAATTCATTTATTTTCGCGTGCTATGCGAATTGTATTCGCGTGTCGGATCCATTTTGACACGCCTGTCGAACCCATTTTGACACTCCTGCCGGCAGTCATTGCAATGTTAAACAACAAGAATTAGGTCCAAGGAGTTCTACCCCTTCTCCAAAATGGAGCGTTTGGAATATATGTTCGGAAACTCTACCCCGAAGTAAAAAGAGTGTTTCAACATGTAGGTTTAGGAGCTCTACTCCAAGATCAAGGGAGCATTTCGATTACCCATCTAGGAGGTACCCTTTTAATGGGGTGTTTTGTGTACAATAGGCTGTTTTCCTCCAATTTCTACCCTCCACGGCCTAGCCTTCCTCACAACCCATAACACACATTGATTTACGTCCTTCCAATACCAGAACACATACAAATAACAATAGATAATAAATAATTATCCGATAATGCATATTTTATCTCTTGCAATCCTACATTCCATCATATTAATAAATCAACATGCATTTCATGCATACATTACTATTTTAAATAAAAAATATTAATTATTATCGTGATGATATTAATAATAGAATTTTAAAATTTTAATTTAGATCTTAATGCATCTTTTCTATTATAAATTTTTTTGTATTGATTAAGAAGAGTTTGTTGTAAAGATCAGACAATTTGAATTTTACAGTGAGATTGCTACAAAAAAATAGCTGTAATCTTTATAAAACTATCATAAACATCACAGTAGAGTGAAACTGCATCGACATAAAAAGTTCGGGTAAATAATATGTTAAGCTGATTTCTTTTTATGTTTCCTATCAGTTTTTTTCTTTTTCTGAAAATGATGTTTCCTATTAGTTTTGATTCAATTTATTGTTATCAGTTTTGAAAGAAATCAATTTGTTTATTGAGGATCTATTTCTTTTTTAAATCCAAGCTTTTGCGTGAATTCGAAAAAGAAAAAGATTGTTATTATAAATTTAAATCTTAGTTTTAGGTTGATATTGTAATAAAATGTCATAATTGGAATAAAATTGATGTGAGGATCAAAATGGATAAAATTGCAACAAGGTCCAAATTGAGGGTTTTAATGCAGTAGCCGTTTTTTTTGGCTCGCAAAGCAGCACTCCAGTCCTGTACCTGCTACTACTCCAAAAGCCCATTCTCCTAGTCCCTCTCTCTCTCTCTTTCTCGCTCGCGAAGCAGTCAATCCAACATGAGCAGGTCAGGACAGCCACCAGATCTCAAGAAGTAAGTGCCGTTAATAATGTTAATATATTTAACTAATCACCATTTTCTTAATTTTTCTTCTTTGCATTAGTTGCTAATTCTTATAGTTCGTTCATGTTGTTGTATTTGGGATTTGCAGGTACATGGACAAGAAACTTCAAAGTAACCTCCTCCCACTCTCCTTCAACGATTTGCTTTTGCCTTCTTTACTTATTACTCATTTGTAATTATTGTTTTTTAAATTGTTCTGTCGTCATTTTTTTTTTTTAGGGTTTCAAGTGAATTTTCTTATGTTTCGCAACTTTACAAATTATGAGTTCCTGTCCTTGATTTTTTTTAATGCTTTTTCTTTGCGTATAAATTGCAAACAATGTGTAAGAGCTTCAAATGTGGGTTAGTGCTAATTTGATGGAACAAATTCGATGAAACAACAGTGGGTTAGTCCTAATGTGAAGCAATGAGATTTTTGTTCTCAAGTCGTCTGTGAAAAGTGTGAAGAGTTTGGAAGTTTGAAATTTCAAGTTCAATTAATTAATATTTCAGGCATGTAATGAAAATAAAGAATTCATACAACTGACCATATCTAGTGTGGGATTAAGGCTTAGCTTTGCAGTTGATTTGGATGAATCATTAGATTGATTATTCTCCGCACAAATTAATAAGTTTTGAAGTGTGCATATGAATGTGAATATGATAATAATGTTAGCTCATTTGGCTTTGAGTTTGATTCTTTAGTGCATCTAAATTTGTTTGCAGTCTAGTTTGAGAGATATACTGATGAAAAGAAAATGGTTCTACCTTGTTATATTTTATTTTAATGTAGGATTATTGTAGTGAACTTACCTGCGATTTTTATATGGGGATGGCACTATTGGAACTGCTTTTAATTTAGAATTCGTACCATATATTTATTGGCACATCAGACTATTAGGGTCTGCTGGGGGAAATTTGAATCTGTTCAACATGCTAAATTCAAGATTCGGGGGCTGTTGCATGTTGGTATTGACTACTATGAAAGGTATACACAATGAATGGATGAATTATTTCTTTGATGGGAAAATCTCATATTTTGATTGAATGCAAATCAGATATGAAATGTACAAATAACTGCTTGAATAAAAAAGAGAAAGAAGATATTAATCTTTATTCTTGATTTCCTTGAGCAATTATGTCCTCAAGAAAGCTCCGAAGTCACTGGAAATTCTTTGAAGTGTATATTTGTTTAAATAAAAGTATGCATACTTTAGTACTTGGACTGGGAGAAAGCCAAATAAACACTTAGACTTGTAAAGTAGAACCATATGCATTTAAGTCCATTCAATGGATTCTTTTGTATATCATGAAAAGTGGTTCTTTTGTCTTAATAAAAAACCAGTCAGAATCTCGATTTCATTTTGAAACGTTTCAATTCCAACTTTTTCACAGTTTGTCACGATGTTTTCTACATGTGCTTCTTATAATTGCTTGATCTTGTTTGAATGAGGGACTTTTGTGAATCTTTTTTGGCCTCTCACAGTCTGGTGCTTTTGGTTCTTAATAGTGTTGCGTGATTATTTTGATACTTAACATTTTGACAATTTTTTGCTTCCATGGCTTCCTGTATTTATAATTATCTTGCTTTTGGAAAGATCCAATCAGGTATTATAAGTTAAGAGACATTATGCTAGTGCATTCTATAACCAAGTTGGAGTTGGTGATGCATGCATGTAGACATGTGTTGCATAAATCGAAATTGGCATTAGGATTGAGATTGTTGCTTTACCTCTTTTTAACAATTTATTTATGTCTTTACACAGTCAAGCTGAATGCAAACAGGATGGTGGTTGGAACGCTTCGTGGATTTGACCAGTTCATGAATTTGGTGGTTGACAACACTGTGGAGGTGAATGGTGATGAGAAAACTGACATAGGCATGGTGGTAAGTCTTTTTTGTTTTGTTATTCATTTTTCAGTTCGTAATTTGTTTGTTAAATAATTAAATTGCCCATGATTCTTATATTACTTGTGTCATTAATTGTAATGTTTTATTGCTTTAGGTGATCAGAGGAAATAGTGTCGTCACTGTCGAAGCGCTAGAACCTGTAAACAAAACACAGTGATTATGTCTTCTTATTAGTACTAGCAATATAGCTTTGAGTCTTATATTTTGGCTAATATGGCTACTTGTAGTTGTTGGACATAGTTATTCTATATTTGCAGATGCAAGGAAGTATTTACCTATTACTTTATCAGTTCTCTAGATTGCTAGAAATATATTGGCCTGCTATTTAATCAGTAATTCTTCTGTAGATTTCTTTTCTAGCAGGCTTAGGCTGCTTTAGGATCTATGAGAATAGTAATGAACTAATTATATGCTTCCAGAATTGACTGTTGCCTGATATTTTGAGAATAAGTTGTGAATTTGTTCTAGAAATAACCTGGTTGGAGGTAGCTGGTTTTGGTGGAATGATGAAAAACTCTAGAACTGGACTGTACTTATAAGCAAATATTAATCAAATCAGGTAAAAAATTTGACACGTTTTGCATATTTTAATATTTCCATCAGCCACCACACGTTTGGCTCGGTGGACAGTCCGACAGACATGTTCTTGTGTCTAAAGTTTAAACAAGTCTCCTCATTTCCCATTTGGTTAATTTTTTACTTAGTGGTTGTACTGTCTTTATCATAGTTCATAAGATATAGACCATTCTATTCAATTTTCATTTCAATTTGACCACACCCATACCCTTTAATTATTTATTTTTTTTATTTCTAAATTTTATATTCATGATCCTGTGATTTTTTTTTTTTTTTTTGTTAGTCAAATTTCCAGTTGACAGTCTGATAGTTTCTTGTATCCCTAAAATAATAGTTATTGATATCTTATTTATTTCTACCATATAAATTTAATTATATTTACTCAATCATATAAAATTCATCATCACCATCTGTGCCTATTTAAACTTTATTAATATGATCAACCTATCCAAATCTGTTTAGTTTTACTGTTTATAATTTGAAATTTGCTAAAAAATATTTTTATAATTTTAATTAATAATTAATATATATAGTCATAAAATAAATGATAATTGATTGAAGATTTATCAAGAAACGATCAATCGTTACATAGGCTGATTCAAAATAAGTAATACTCAGTTAAAAGATTATGTAATACTCAAATTCTGGCTCGGCACTAAAATCTGAAATTTTTATTTGGTATTTATCTCTTTGTCTTTTAGTCTTTTACCTAAAATAATTGGAATTACTATAAAAACATGTACACAGCCTCAGCGGAGACCATCGTTTATCAAATTCTTTCAATTTTATTCGAAATCTTATTCTTCTCTCAACTCGTATCGATAATCATATAAGAAAATTAGATGTCCAAATGTGAGATTTTCTTTTTTTTTTTTAAAAAAAAAAAAAAAAAAAAAAAAAAAAAAAAAAAAAAAGGGACACTCACTTTACAAAATTGTTCGTGGAAGATTATATATTCTACGTATGTATAAATTGGTGTGGTTTCTATTAAACCGATACATGCTCATAAATAGCATGCAACCCTCTTCGGATATGCACTCAATGTACTAATTAAAGGCGGGTCCACAAAAAAAGAGAGTCGATAGTCACATGCTTAGTGATGACCATATCGTTGATCTCAAGTCACAAAAGAAGAAATGCATGGTCAATTTTTCAAAATTTTGAATATTTAAGTATTATTCATTGATCGGGCCCCCCAATTTTGTTGGAGTCTCGTTGAAATACATAAATTTCTTTTTTTTTTTTTTGAAAAAAAAAAAGTTGAAATACATAATTAATTCAGCTTTGTGATTAAGTATATTTAGATGTTATCGGAAAAATTATAATGACTAATCCCTAGGATTTCTGAATGCATTAAAAAATTGGAGAAGGACAGTTGCTTATTTTCAACTTATATTAATTTGTATGAACGGTAAAAATCTTTTTTTTTTTTTTTTTTTGAAAATGGTAAAAATAATTAATTTGCTTTTAATTTTTTTAATCATGTTCGTATTGTTGCTATATTTATAAATATATTGCAGATTCGTGACATTTTAATATATAGGCTATTAAATTTTTACCTTTTATCCACATAAAATTATTACTTTTATCAATTATTTTCATCGAGAAAATCTTTTAGGGTTAAAAATTGATTCCATTTAAATTTTAAATTTTTATCTCTAATTGTGAACCTTTTTAAAATTTAGGCCTAGTAATTTTTTAGTATTCTATCTCTTTATTTTTAAATCCAAGATCCTATTATATTAATTAAAATAATTAAATTTCTCAAATTTAAATGCAATGTGAAAAATAATATTATATTTTATTATAATTAATTGACTTTTTAGTAATGTTTTGTTCTTTTTATTTAAAATTATTTACTATTTTTTTATTTTTTTTATAAAAGCCAAATTTAAGAATATTTTTTTATTTGATATTAAAATTTTGTTTATCCTATACTTCGAATTTTATTTAATAAACACATTTTAATATATTATATATAAAATTCAGTTAAACCATATTAAATTTGGTTGAACTTTTCAATGAACCTCTACCTTCACTGATTCACTGATCAGTCCGGTTTTCAAAAAACTATATTTTATACATATTAAATTTAAAACAAGTTGAATGGTTAAAGATATATAGAAACGAGTTTAAAAATTGTAGTAAGTTTGTTACAATATTTTCTTTCTTAATATTGCACTAACAACGTAGTTGCCATTGTTTTTCACCATAAAAGGATCAAAGTATGAAAAATTTTTAAAAAATTTCTATTTTCGTTTGTTTGGTTCATGTGTGGGGTTATAGGCTCTGTAAAGTTTTAAAAATTTTCTACTTTTACTTATTTAGTTCATTTATGGAATTATAGACTTTGTGTAAGCATATGTCAATCTCATAAAAGAAAATATTTATCTCACTTATGGACTAAACAAAAGAAATTAATAATCTTTTAAAAATTATTCATACCTTATTATATTTTTTGTGTATATCAGAAATAATCATATACAAAGATGAATTTGATCTATTGATGAAATTATATACCCGATTTAGATAAGTCAAATTTTCACCCAAAATACGAAAGTGAGAGTTAATTGCCTCATTTTGGAGAGAGAGAGAGAGATATATGGTCTAATCCACACCAAAAATATGACTTTTTGGTTTAGTTTTTAACTAAAAGACTTTGTAATAATAATAAGAATAATAATCACCATTAAGATGTTAATTATATATTTGGAAAGTTTAATGAGACAACAAAACAACGTAACGCCACACCCTCACAAGTGATAGATTTTCAAAGCCGGCATAGTTGACCACCGACCACTCAAAAAATTAGCTTATAAAGTAACAAAACGAAACCTACGACTTTCAATAAAGTCAAACCTCTCCATTTCTTCTCCTCTTCTCTTCTTCTGTATTTAACTTTTTCCCGTCTCTTCTCTTCTTCTTCATCCCCACAACCTACATTTCGACTGTTCGGTTTTCGGGTTTTCTTTGCTTATTTTGTACGTTAACATGGGAAATGCCATAACTCCATGTTTCAATGCAAGAAACTCAGAATCATCTTCAACAAAGCTAATATTCTTCCAAGGAACAACCGAGATTCTAACAGGAAAACACATAGCAGGAGAAGTGATGTTTGAGAATCCAGACATGATGGTTTGCCATGCAGATTCTTTTTTTATTGGCCATCCTTTACCATCTCTAGCCATTGATGATGAGCTAAAACAAGGCCAGACCTATTTTATTCTACCCATTGATCGATTCGCTTGTGAGGTTTTAACAGCTGCTTCTCTCGCTGCTTTAACCTCTAGCCCTAAACAAGTTCCTATCTCTTCCGGTGACAGTCCTTTTGAATATATAAAAGGTACAAATGGTAGGGCTTTGATAAGGGTTTTGCCTGAGTTTATAATTAGGCTTATAAATGGAGGGCAAGAGGGAAATGGATCTGATACTAACGGTAACGATAGCTTTCTTTGTAGTACTCCAGAATTAAAAAAGCACTATGAACAGCTTGTTGGCTCTAAAGAACAAACATGGTCACCAAAACTTGAGACTATTTCTGAGCATAAAATCAGGTATTCTCCTTGTAAATTTTTAGGGTTGGAGTGGAAAGAAAAAGAGAATGATTTTTCATGATTAATTTTTTTTTTTTTCTTCTTGTAGTGAATCTTTTCAAATAATTAAAGGGAATTAGATAAAATATTGTTAGTATGTAGTATTTTGTTTCTTTTTATTTTAATTTTTTGTTTTTCGTATTCCTTTAATTTAATTGATCAGTTTGTACAAAGTTTTCTGTTAATAAAATGCCCAATTTGTTAGTAATTGATTTAAAACTTACTTTAGAGCCTTTCGCGTAGAAACAGAAAATATAAAAATTCAATTATTGAATTGCATCTTTTGCTTTGAATAGTTGATAGTATAAAATTTACCCTTCTCTTTGGTTGATTTGATTCAAATGCCCATCAACCTTACATGGTGCTTTTTCTCTCCCTTACATAATTTATAGCCAGTTGGCCCATATATGATACATATCTATGCTTGTTAGTTCAGGACCATCATAATAAAAACGGAAATGGGAAAATAAATAAATTCACCTTTATATTTTTTAAAAAGATATCTTAAATTGAAGTATTTACCTTTAAATTAAAGTATCTTAAATGGAAATGGCGAACCATGGCTTCGCTTTTGTTGAAGTATTTTATAAAATAATTTTATAAATTGAAGTATTTAATAAATCAAAATAAAAGTTAAGAGTATCATAATTTTATGTGAATAATAAGTGAGTGCGGAGAATTCAAATGACATTCGCTGTACGTCATTGATAATAAAGCTAAGCTTATCTTATGTATGCATTAGGCATTGCCATGCACATATTTCTTTTTTTGCTTAAAACCTAAGTATTTTAATTTGAAAATGAAACTAACAATGTAATTAATTATCTAACGGGATAAAGATTACATTACATAGTTAATTCCGATATTTAGATGAGTTTTTTCAACTCCATAATGTAATTAGCATTACAATTGTATTTTACTTGAAATAATGTAATATTCATTTCATTCAAAAACTTATGTAATTGTAATTGCCTTACAATCTTCTAAAAGCTGAACCCTAATCATACTCAACTTTAAACTCTATCGTTCATTATCACATCCATTATCATTATTCCGGTACTACTACCATTACCACTACCACACATCATTATTGTTAATATAAAAAAAAATATTTAAATCGAAAGCTATTAATTTGGTAATTACATGTCACCACTAGATAAAACTTTATATGAAAATTTCAAATATAACATTGGAGTTAGTTCTACCATAACCTCTATTATCTTTGATGATACATATGGGCCAAAGTTATAGTTTAAAGGTTCCACATTATTACAAATTAAAATAGAGAAATATTTTTTTTATTCATTTGAGAGGTATGATGGAATTAAATAATATTAAGGGCTATATAATCTCTAAACTTATCAAATTGATGAAAATACTTAGTGGTCCAAAGCATCTGGACTCAAAACTTCACATTCTTCAGATAAATGAAAAGAGTAAGCAAATCATACCTAATTAGCAAAAATATTAATTTGAGTCTCTCTCCACCTATATATTAGCTTAAATTTTTAAGTTGGACATCAGTGTTTCTAAAAATGTAAGACTATATTTGGTAGTGAAGTGGAATGAAATAAATGATAGAACGTGAATAAAAATATGAATTTTTATTTCTATATATGCAGCACAGAATAAAAATTCTATTTTATTATTTTATTTTATTATTGGAATAAAAATGAAATAAAAATCACTAAAAAATATTAAAATATCCATAATTTCATACTGAAAATATATGAAATTATGTGTAAAAAGAATAATTTTCAACGAATTTAATTTTTATTTTGTTACACTATATTTTTTAGGCCTTTTTTTATGTTTTAGTCCAAATAAATATAAAAATCTTAACGGTATTTAATAGTCTGGTATAATGAATGGTTTTTCCTTTTTGGTCAAATATTTTCTTTTTATTAATAATAATATGGTGTCTGTTCAGTAAAATTAGCTGTTTTGATAGTTGTTAGAGTAAATTTTTGTGAAATAATAATAAAATATTAATTACATTTTTATTATAATATATTTGTCATTATATTACATCTTTAATTATATTATATTACGTCAACATAAACTTAACCTTTGTATATGATATTTCCTTCTTCCAACATATGCACAGTTCAAAAAATTATTCAGTATTTATATTAATTCTCTATAAAAGATAATGAATAGGTTTTTCGTTATTTATAACTGAACAAAAATTGATGAAATTCAATTATTTTATTGAAGATATAGTCAGTTTCAATTCATTCAATTATTTTTGAGAATTTTTTTAATTTTTAACAAATCCAAATATTTATTTTTTATAATTAATATATCAATTACCTGGTTATTAACATAACATATTGAAGAACTGGGCTTAGTATGTTCTTTGATTGCATAAAGATGCTTACTTAATAGGCCCATATGTTCATAAAAGGCCCAACCAAGCATAAAATGCTTCTTTCCAATTCGTGCTCTAATCAATCAATATTATTATTATTATCAGTCTTCAAAATTATTTGGTCAATGAGAGAACAAATCCATGTACATATATAAGCCTATTAATTAGGAAGTTTAGTCTCATTTTAATTATTTTAATTATGATATCAATTTATTATTTTTATTATATTAATATTACAAATTTAACCTTATTCTAATTAGAAAGTTTTCCTATCATACTATTTTATATATATATATATATATACCAACTTTTTTAAATGTGCGTTGCATAAATTTGTGCTCCTTAATCCTACTCATTATTTATTTTTTATTAATTTTTATTTATAATATACTTAAATATATAATAATATTTTAAATTGATAAAATAATTTAAATTATATTTAAAATTAAAATTTAAAGAAAAAAGTCTAACTATTATTCATTCTTTTAATTTTTTTTATAATTCTTGAAATTCTTATAGTAAGTAAGGAATAAATTATAGCCTTACTAATTTATGTTTTAATTAATTAAATTAATTAGCAACATGTATAGATATAATTTATATTTATTAATTTAATAGATCAGAGCGGTAGTACAATTTTATCTCAATATAACTAATACTTTAATTTTTATTTTAATTTATTTTATGACAAGATAAATTTTTAATTATAATAGAATTATATTATAATATTGATATAATAAAAATAATAAATGGATATTGTTGTTAGAATGACACTAAATATAATTATAAAAAATTTTATATAATATTAATATAATAT
Organism: Jatropha podagrica; assembly: GCA_947857235.1. NCBI lineage: Eukaryota > Viridiplantae > Streptophyta > Magnoliopsida > Malpighiales > Euphorbiaceae > Jatropha > Jatropha podagrica. Next base: position 27,438 of record CANUEP010221179.1, read on the forward strand.
TATAATATTATCACTTTCCATTCTTCTTTCATATGATGTATTTTTAATCATGTCAACAACTATAATTATAATTTTTAATTTTATTTTATCTTTTACGTATTGGACAATTTCTTATTTATAATTAAATTAAGTTTTCTAATAGAATTTAGATTTAAATAGAAAATTAATAAAATCAATCAAAATTAAACTATATTTATTTTTCAACCAATAAAATTAAAGTCTTCAATGGTATTTAGATCAATTTATAAACTTAACATTGACGTTTTAGTAACTCAATATTCCCTAATTAGGATGTGACTAAATTATCATTAATAGTATTGTTAATCAACCAATAAAATACAAATAAAAATTAGAATTTTTATACAAGCAAAAAAAGTTATAATTTGTGCACACCAAAGCATAGTCTAGTGCTAAATATATATACAACTTGACAATAAATTAAAGTTTGAAGCCTCTTTTCCCTAAATTCAAAAAAAAAATTATGATTTATTGTATTATAATTTAAATATTGAAATTTTTACAATTCCATCGAAATACTTGAAAATAAGAAAAAAATTATATTATTGCTATAAATTTAAACTTTATCAATAAAGTATAAAATAAAAGGGAGGAAGAAAAGAAAAAAGGAAGAACAAATATACTAAAAATGTAACGCAGAAGAAATATGCAGTAAGTTTTAGGTTTGCAAAATAGGTTATCAATTTTTGTTATAAATTTAACAATTAATAGAAATTTCGTTGCTAACCCATTTGTAACATTTTGTCAACGGTTAGTAATAGAAGAATAATGAAACAGAATTTGTTAGTCAATAAAAAATAATATAGGTTATAATATTAGAAACAAAAAATTTTGGTTACTAATTTGTAAGTAAAACCCTTTGTCAAGTTTCTAATTTAAAAATGAAAAAGTTTCATTTTTAATCAATAGGCAAAAATTTTTATCAAGTTTATAACGAATTTATAAATTTATAATTCTAAATACAAACAAAAAGAATAAAAGGATTACTAAATTATAAGAAAAAAATAAAAATTATTTTATTAATTGTAAAAAGAGAGAGTTATGCCTAGTACGAAAAGAAAAACATAATCATAAACTTAATAACTTCAAATTAGTAAAAAATTGAAATAATAATTTTTGATAGTTAAAAGAAATAAATTCTTGATAGCGAAAAGCGATTAAAACTTTATAGTGAAAAGCAATTAAAACTAAACATATATATAATAGTACGGTAAAATAAATTTTTAATCGATATTAATATAATAAAAATAATAAATTATAATTATAATTAGAATAAGATTAGATTATATTTTCTAATAGAATTTAAATTTAAATAAGAAAAAAAGTACCGATAAAATTAAAAATTTTCTAATTAACAAATGATTAAACTATTATTATTGATAGCAATTAAAATGAAAGTTCATAAGGAGCGTTTTAGAGACCCAATATTTTTTCCTATTTATACTTTCATATATTCTCCTATTTATACTTTCATATATATTATAGATTTAATTTTAATTGTATCTGAATATAAAAAATTTATTGCATTTGACTATCAAGAATTATATATTATATCAAATATTTACTAATTTAGAATAATAAAATTTGTAATCATATTTGTTTTTACTAAGTACAATTTCATTGAATAAATTAATACTATAATCTCTGCCTTCAATATTACATGTATTGGTAATCACGTATTGAATGATGGCATGCTTTGATTTTATCATTCAATTTATGTCTTCTGAAATTATTGGTCAGCACTCTTAAACTTCATTCTGAACAATTAATTAATTGAAGGGCAATAAGAGCATTAAAGGCAGACATGGTACGACCAATATCTATTTAAAAAATATGTTAATAATTTTGCAAATTTTAGGATAATTACAGTGACCATTAGGATGTTTATGTCACTTCCACATTGTGTCCTCCATTATTCATTGTTAAAAGTTTGAAATTATAATTTTTTTTTAATCCATTAAATACGTTATCTTGAATAGAAATTTAAAACATTGATAGTAGATGAGGTGTCAGTTTAAAATGTTAGTTTATCATGACTTTCGCATCGAACTAAGTACAAAGTAAAAATAATTATATAAGAATGGATAAATCTTGATTAGACTAATATAATGTCTTTTGAGGGTAATGTATTATCACTCTCTGGAATAAATCTGTGCGAACCTAAGTCTAAGTGGGTTGGATCTAAAACAGAAAATATCTTACTAGATCTGAGATACCACAAAATTAATATCTATCTTGTGAACTTATATTTAAATTATTTTTATTAAAAACGAAATTAAGTTTTATAATTAATATAGGATTCTCAATTAGGTATAAATTGTAATTGTTGTATATAAGGATTTTCAAGATATGTTTTCTTCCTAGTTATTACTCTCCACAACTATGAAAGTTGGCTACCACTTGCTCTCTTTTAAATTCTCATTGGTCCTTTTTTTATATGGGTTGAATTGTATTTTTATTTTTTATATTCTTTTAATTTTTTATCTATATAATATTAAAATATAAATTTTTATTTAGATTAAGATAAATACAACTAATTTACAATAGATTTTGTCGTATAAGCTACTTGCAATTTTATTTTTTATGTATTTGATTTTATTTTTATATAATAAAGTGGTTTCAAAATAAAATTTAATCTCAATCCTTATATCTAATCTTGAATTTATAAATAAAGATTTCTGAAATCTTAATAGGTGCTCAAAAAAAAAATTAAATTATCACTCAATCCTCAATCATTGCCCTCAATCCCAAATCAATGTCTACATATAGTGTATAATGAAAAATAATAATGAATTTTTTTCAATGGTTGGTAAAAAAAAAAAGAGAAAATGATATGAATTAATAGTGGTAATTAATTATTTTGGCTATAGTGAAAGTGTTACTTACTACATTAGACCAATGAATATATATATATATATATATATACACACACATGAATAAATATATAAACTCTTAAAACCCAAAAGTGACTCAAAACATAAATATATAGTTTTAATTTTTTTTAATTTTATAAACATCATTTTCATTCAAATTGAACATATTATATATCAAAAAAATTAAAAATACTTAATTAGCAGACCATCTATTTATTGCAAATAAGATATAAATCTCTTCTAAATTAAAGTAATAGTGGGTACAAATTAATTCAATAATGAAAAAATAATAAATTTTTATTAAAAATAAAACTCTTTTAAGAATTCAACGTATAACAAGAAATAAATCATATTAATTATCAATTTTAATTTTAATACCAACTCTAGAAATGCTATAATTTAATTAAATTTGATTTTAATGGAAAACAAAAACGAAGTCAATATGATAATTACAAAGTAAATCATGATATGATGCAACATTGGCTAGTTAATTAATTTATTCAAGTATTTTATATTTTTTATTGTGATAAGTTGCAAATTTAAAATTAATTAATTAAATAAATAATAAAAAGTATACCCTTCTATTTTTTGTATGGTTGTAAGAAAAAGTAACATGCTCCCACCTAGTTGGCCCAAAAAGGAATAAAATGGTATGAGGATTGAACTTTTGACCTCACTTAAGGAAGAAGAGTGTTGAATCACTCTTCAAAAATATAATTTTTGAATTAGCTACAACTAAGATTATTTTAGAATATTCTAAATTTCATTGAAAGCAATCTCGAAAGTATCATTATCCTCCTCCCCCTTATATTCCCAAATTTATATATAGTACTATTCTTTTTGTATAACGTGCACTGCACATTGACTCTACTCGTTATATATTCATTTTTTATCTATATAATATTAAAGCATATGTTTTGTTTAGATTAAAATAAATAAAAATAGTTAATTTGTATTACATTTTATCGTACAAATTACTTACAATTATATTTCCTATGTATTTAATTATATTTTTATATAATGAAGTAGTGTTATAATAAAATTCAACCCGATCCCTAAATCTAATCTTTTAGTCTCTAAATCAAGACATCATTCAATCTTCAACCCCATGCCCTTAACCCCAAATCGATATCTATGTATAACTATAATGAAAAATAATAATAATCTATTTTTTACTGGTTGGCAAAAAAAAAAAATGAGTAGATGAGATAAATTGATAATGAAAATCACTTTGGTTACAGCTGCAGTATTTCTTATTTAGTATATCAGAGAAAGGAAAATATGTATAACACTCAAATTCTTAAAATTCCAAAAAGTGACTTGAATAGAAATATATAGTTCCAGTTTTTTTCCAGTTTTCTAAACTTTATTTTCTTTTAAGTCAAATAGATTTAGAATAAAAGGAAAAAATATTAAGAAAATTAAAAATTCTTAATCATCAATAGGTCATGTATTTATGTATTTATTGTAAGAAAGATATAAATTTCTTACTAAATTAAAATAATAGTAGTTACAAATTATTCAACAATGAAAAAGAAAATAAAAAATTATTATTAACAATAAAACTCTTTCACAATTCATCTGTTAAAAAAAAACATTCCAACGTATAGATATATAAATATATCAATAAAATATTATATATTTTTTAAATTCAAATTTTTAATTTTTTATCATTTCAGGTTAATTATGTACAAGTTATTTGAAAATTTATTTTTTAAAAAATATATCTAATCAACATAAAAAAATATTTTTTTCTTATTTTTTTATCTTTTTACCTCTCTTAAATAGAATGTTATATATTCTATTTGAAAATTTATTTTTTAAAAAAATATGTCCAATCAAATCATATAAATAAAAAAATTAATAATAAAAGAATTTTTTTTCTATTTCAAATGTATCATTATTATATATATTTATTAAAAAATAAGTTTAATAAAGATAAAATTTAAAATTTTGAAATGTTTAATTATTTATGTGTATTTAATTTAAAATATTTTTTTATTCATTAGGAGCTTAATAGACTGAAATAATACTACAGGCTACATAATAAAGAATAATCCTCCACTCATTAAATTGGTGAAAACACTCATGGTCAAAAGAATTCGAACACGAAACCACTCACTACTTATATAAGTAAGAAAATAATCAAATTACATATGATTGGATTAAAAAATAATTTTTATAAATATATTAAATTAATTAATAAAATATAATTTTTTAATTGACTATAACTAATGATATTGTAATATATTCTAAATTTCATCGATGATGCTATTACAAAATTCCATCATTTCTTTTATTCTCACATTTATAGATAGTATGGATAAATAGATAGATTTGCAATATAACCATATAGTATGGATAAATGGAAAAAAATCTTGATATCTTTTTAGAGTGGTAACTTCTTAAAATTATATGATTTTTTTTTTCAAGTTTGTCCTATTTAAAAAATATGTATAAAGATAGTGAAATTGAATGACTATAAATAAGATATTGATAGTTAATTAACTTTATTTATCACTTTAGTGGTTTACTATTAAAAATATTTAACTCAATTATAAATCTTAATTAAAAAAAATATAATTAGAAATGGTAATATTTAAAAATAAAGTTGAATATTTAAACTCAATTAGAAAAAATTATCTTTATTAATTTGTTATTAAAAAATATTTAAACTTATTAGAAATAATAATAATAAATTTATAATCTATCTATCTATAATATAACTATATAATTTATTGTGTCTAATATATAAAAGAATGAGAATCGAAAAATGATTAGATAAATAAAAATATTCCTACAAATTTATTATTATGACAATAAGGGATATATTGCATTCTTAACATAATTCATATTTGTGAAATTTAGTATAATTAAAACAATTAAATCACAAATATACAACAATTATAAATTACATGCAATCCATCTTTGGAAAAGAAACTAATATATGTACAAAGTAAATATTTTTTTCTAAAAAATTGACATGTGGCATTTTTTCCTAATAATATTTTTATAAATCTTTCATGTGACATTTTTTTTAATTAGCCTCCACTTAGTACGTGTTGCAATTAAATAATTAAATGTAAAGATATAATAATCAATAATATATTAAACAATTATCCTTTGACTAAATAAATAATTATCGCTCAATTAAAATTTTTCCGTTAAAATGAAATGACCATCAAAATCACAAATTTTTATTTGAGTATATAAATAAGTATAATTAACAAATAGAATATTTTATTTTTTGTAACCTTATTATTGTATATTTTTTAAAAATCATTTAATATTATAATTAAAATTTACAAAATATTATCTACAATTGTTAAATTAAATTTCAACCTTGTAAATTTTAAAGTTATTTATCTACAAATCAATTGTATAAATATTTTTAATAAAAATTGAGACATAAAGATTTTAAAAAATAAATATTTATTAATATTTGCTTTTACATTTAGCATGTCATCTCACTTTATTAATTGTCATGTATTATCTCCATTTCATAATATTTATCACATTTATGATTTCACATTACTTAAAAAAATTATTAAATTTATCTAAATTATAATAAATTATTGAGTAAATTAATTATATTAATTTTTTAAAAAATCATTAAATTAAAATAATAAATATTGATCATATATAAAAAATAAACATAGAGCAAAGAGATTGATTACTCATTGAAATCACAAATATAATAATTATTTTTAAATAAATTATTTTTTTAAATAGGATAAATTATTATAAAACCAAAATAGTAAATTATAAATATTTTTTTAACTGTGAAAAGTATAACAAATTAAATAATGCTTTCGGTTATTTATTTATTTATTTTATAACCCTCTTGGTTAAGAGAGCCCACCTCATTACTTTAAAGCCATGGGCCTATGCTACTTTACTTCCTCTTCTGGCCCAATAGAGCGTCACATTTTAATCTAATTCATGTATTCCAATAAATTCACTAATCAATTTAAATTTTTGCAATTCAAGTGATTGCAAAAAAAAAAAAAGAAGGAAATTACTTCTTTAACCTAAAATTAAGTAGAATTAATTTTGGGATAAAAATTAAAAAGAATTATATGAAAGAAATACTTTCTCTATTTTACTAAAATGTTTTAAGTTAACTTCATTATTTTTATTCTTTTTCTTTGAGTTCATATAATTGAATGAGGGCAAGTTTAACAAAATAATCTTTATATAGAAACTAAAAATTTATTTTAAAAAGTGATATTTCTAATCATTTTAAATTAATGTGAAAATATAGAATCTTAAAATCCCTCAGAAGATAAATTTTAGCTTTGGTGTGCAAATATTTTATTAAGAAAATCTTTAACCATAAATATAAAAAAAATCTATATATTATTCTTATGAAATATAAGATGTTTTAAAATAATTTTATTTTTTATCAATTAAAAAATTTTAATCTAAAGATATATATAATATTTTTATAATTTAATTGAATGTTATTTTGACTTTTTTAATTAGAAAAATTATTATTATTATTATTATTTAAAAAATAAGTTGGCCTAAATTAAGGGTTTAGATTGAAAATAGGCAAATAGGTTGAGCTTACTTTTTCTTGTAATTACTACTAATTGTTTTTTTTTAAAAGAAAAAGGAGAGGGCAGGTGAGAAACGGTTGAGAAATGAAGAAAAAGGGGGGCGCGTGGAGAGGGAAAGATGGTTAGTGTTGGGGGAAGCAAAAACAGAAAGTAGAGAGATCTGGCTCTCGCGGGTTTTAATTGAAGCAGTGGTCACGTAGTAAGAAACTCACACAGGGCTCGAGGTACTTCTGCCTCGGCATCTACGTCACCTAGCTTCAAAAGCTGCCTCCCCCTACTACACTAGATCTGCGCTGTATTACACTATCCAACTCCACACCTTCCCCTTTTTCCTACTCTCACCCTCACGCAACTCAACTGCACTGCACTTCGCTTCCTCCACTTTTTCCTTCATGTTTGGTATCATTCATTTATTTCTAAATTAAATAGTAAAATTTCAAAATGCCTCTTTCTGAATTAAATTCTGATACAAAACCCTATCTGTATATTACAAGCGCTTGGAATATATTTAAAAGCATTTTTTTCTCTATATATTACAGTGGCATAATAATGGAAACTGTAGAGGGAAAGAGAAAGGTTGAAATGAAAGGAAGTGGATGAAAAGAAAGAGAAAGGGAAGTGTCAGCGCCGCTTTCTTATCGGGAAAAGTGCGGTAAGAAGGAAGGAAGGGTTTGTGTTGTGTTGTGTTTGTGCGTGTTTGGTTGCGGAGGAGACCATGCCTTTGCTTCTATCTTCGTGTTTTGTACGTTCTCCCTCTCTCTCTCTCTGTCTCTTACACTCTCCAGCTTTTCCCTTCCTTCACTGTTCACCTTTTCTTTTGTTCAGATCAACATTTTTTTAATATTATTTCCGTCTCAGTCTAGGTTAACTATATAATAAAAAATTATTAACTAATCTCAATTTTTAATAGAAATAATTTACAAATATTGATGCATTTTAATTAAGTATGGTCAATTTTTCTATAGTAAAAAAAAGTTATTTACTATATTAATTAATTCATAAAAAAATAATTGAAAAAATGTATTTTGATTTAAGTTAAATCGATTTAGATATTGAAATTTTAAGGTGTTACAATGTAAGTATATTTAATTTTTTAAATTTAATGAAATAAATTTATTATAAATTTTAATATTTTATTATTTAAACATATCTTATAATTACATAACTATCACATAATTAGTACATATGCTAAATATTTATTATTAGTACATAATTTTTTTTATATGTATAAATCATAGTTAAGAATATAATTCTTTAAAGTATAAATCATGATATTATCTAAAATATTTTTAATTTTTAGGGCTATATCTTTCTCTTTTGTAATCTCCTTGTTAATTGAGCATTTGATCAATAATTAATTCTTTAATAAATTTGCTGAAGAATCAACAAATGATTTAAATTCGAAATTTAAAATAAAGGATAATTACGTCTTTATATTATAGTATTTAATTAATTGAAAACTAAAAAAAATAATTATAAATAGTAAAATTCAAGAAAAGCCCCTCTTCGGATAGTTTTACCGCAAAAGAAATTCATATAAAGAAAATAAAAACATAAGGTATTTTAAATAACAAGTGCATAAACTTGGGATTGCAAGTTCCAATCTCCAAGTAAAGATGAAAAATGAACCAAATCTGCAGCTTGATCTAAGTGATGGAATCACTCACTAACCCTTTCTTTGTAATCTGTATATCATCTGAAGTTTATATTTTTATATAAAAAAATTTCATGGTAATTGGTACTCTCTCTCTCTCAACCATTTTCATTTTATACTTGTGCCCTATTTTGCTAATGTGTATTTTTTTTTTCCATTAATGAGCACATCATATTTAGTTTGCAATTTTATGTATTATTTTCTATTAATAATTACAAAGAGTGATAGATACGGGCTGGATACTTGTAAATTTTAAGCTATCTATAATCGTATCCATTTAAAATTTTACTACACATATCCACTCTAAGGGTCTGTTCGGTAAAATTAGTTGTTTTAGTAGTGTTTACCTGTTAGTTGTTTGAGTAGTGTTTCATAAAATGCTAAAAGCTAAACGTTACATGAGTTAACTTTTCACAAAAAGTTATCATAACCTTTAAAAATTAGTTCAAACATTATGTTACCGAATAATTATTTAAACAGCATTCAGCATTTTGACTAGTCAAAAATCTAAAAGCTACTTTAAAAACTGTTGCCGAACATAGTCGAAATCTATATCTGAATCCATTTAAAATTTTAAAATCTATATCCGTTCAAAACTCATTTAAAGCATCCTTATAATACCCGCAAATCTTAAATTATAAAATCCAAACTTATTTAAAATGCAACTTTTACTAATAGTGAAATTTTGGGTTCCCTCCAAATCATCTTGCTTTTATAATGCAATATTCCATATTATAAATACAATTCTAACTTTGTATTTATGTCACATGGGATAACCTTCATTCTCACGTACTCATCAATCAAACAACCTATTCCAACATAACTAATATTCTAATATATCTAATATTACTTTGTTCTAACAGTAATTTGATATAATGGGTGAATAGATTTGAGAATTTGTGCCCACATGCAAACTTCCTCAATACATTGTAGAGTCTATCGGTCTAATGACAATATGTGAACTATTATTGTAAAATTACTAATCATATTTTAAATTTGTCACTAACTAGAAATTGTATTCAATTGTTCAGCATGCAGAGTTGTAGTAAATGGAAACATAAGGACATGGAATGCATAACATAACCCATATTTTATCTCTTGTATATACATAACAAAGCCACTTAAGGGCATTATAATATTTTTCTCGTGGCTAAAATTTTCAAATTAAGTAAATTTCTCTATATAAAGAGAATAGAAAGAAAATTTAATACTACTATTAGTAGTATATTTGGTTTTACCTTTGTAAATTTATGTTTATGAAATTTAATATAATAAAATTAAATATGTTATACATAAAAAATTTTAATAAAATTGTGAGTTAGATGAATTAGTTTGATAAATATAATTTCTCTTCTTACTTTCTTTTTAGTTTAATTTCTTCTAAGGAGGCGTTTGATTACCGAAATTTAACATTTTATGAAAATTTAATTTAAGAGAAAAAAATTTATAAAAAAGTAGATTTTCCATAAAGTACTTATAGGAATATTGAATTATCTTAATCTTATTTGGGTAAAAATAACAATTTCTTAAGAAAGTTAAAATAATTGTATTTAGTCAAATATATATTATCTAAGTATGTTTATAATTATGATATTAATACAATTATACGCTTTAAATATGCTATTTTTTATGTACATAGAAAAGTAAAGGATATGACTCAAATATTTAGGAATTTAATTTTCTTAGAAGAATAGAATTTTTTCACTAACCAAGCAATTTTTAGTCAAATGCCTCTTAGTTATCAATTTTTTTAATAAATTTGGTTTTTTTATTTAATAATCAATGTTGTTGGAGCTGGATGGAATCAACCGTTCAGACCGATTAAATTAAAAATTTACGAGCTGCCTAGTTCAATTATATATAACATCGGCTCCATTCTTGGAAAAAGCGGAAATTTCGAAAAAATGGGATTGGACTATTGATAAAAATCGAAAGACCAGTGTTTTATAAAAACCAAAAAGTCAAATTTTCTATAAAAACTAGATTTTTTTATAAAAATATGTTGTTGTTCATTTAAAAAAAAAAGTGTTGTTATTTTTATATGTATTTAGAATAATTTGTGTGTTTGAATGTGTCTTTAAGGAATTGAACTACATGATTTTAATTTATGAATGAAGAGTTATTATTTGGTTTTAAGTTTGGAAATTATTAGTTAAATTTTTGTATTTATATACATTATTTTGTTATATAGGATGAAAATGATATATTATATATGTTAATTATTGTGAAAATAATTTTTTGCGCTTATATATATATAATTAAAAGGTTAACCAATTGAATCGGTTCAATTTGGTCCGATCTTGATCTGACCATGGTGCCGATTCAATTGCTGATTTGATTTTGTCAACATTGATAATAATGAAAAGTAACGACAATAAACTGGATTCATTTATGATGAATACACTAATCGAAATAGAAAAATATACTTCCTTCGTCCCTAAATTATAGTCCAAGTTTTATTTTTGGGCATTTAAAATAATAATTCTATTTATGTCTTCAGAATTTTTTTCTCACTTTCTTACTGTATCCTTACATGAGAGTTCGTACAAGTAACTAATATTAAGTTGAATTTATTAAATAGTGGAAAAAAGTCTTAAGATAATTAATTTTAAAAATTTGATATCTAATTGTACATCCTATTTGAATGTGTCAAGGAATTATTAATATACAATCTTTAGCATTTTTAAGTGTATACATGGAAAAATAGAAAAAAAAAAAACATAACTAATTTAACTAACTATTTTTAAACTATTTGAAAAACATTAAGGACGATAATTTTGGAACAGAACGAGTAATAAAGTTGAAGTATAAAGAGAATTGTAAATGAATTGAGTCTAATTAAGATTTACTGGACTCCAACTTGACTAGAGTAAAGTATACTAAGCTCGAGCTCATCTTATTTATAATTTGCATTTATAATTTGCAGTTAAATAATTGTCTTTTTATAATTTTAAACTCGACTCATTTACTAAATGAATTTGATAAGCAAACTAGATTCTAGCTTATCAATGAGCCTTTTAATTCAACATTTGAGCATAGTTAAAGAATAACTTTGCTCATTTATAATGTTGGATAAAACTTATTTAGATCCAATGGCAATATTAATTATCCACTACCTAGAAAAATAATTATTTTACTTTTTTTAGATGGTTAAAAAATATCTTCATTTAAAAAATTATTCTTTCTTAATTTAGGGTCTATCCTGCAATACTAACTGTTGTAATTATTAGTTATTATAGTAGCTTTTAGCTGTTTTAGTAGTTGTTAACCCGTTAGATCATAATTGTTAGTATTTAGTTGTCTATGTTTTCATTCAAAGCGAAAGTGTTTGGTAAAAATAAAAGTTGACTAACTGTTACATTTAACATGACAAAAAAGGACATTATGATCTATTTGGTAAAATTAACTGTTTTGGTAACTGTCAACTGTTTTAATATCGTTTCGCTATTAAGTAACTTTTCATGCAATGATAAAAACTAAATGCTAACAGCTAAACATTACAAAGTTAACATTTAAAAAAATTATCATAATCTCTAAAAGTTAGTTTAAATACTATGTTCCAGAATATTGCCTTAAAATTTTAAATTATGGCATAGAATTGAAGTGGACTAATTAATAAAAAGAAGATGATACATATGTAGACAAGTCTTTTTTTTTCTTTTCTAAATTATTATTATTTTTTTATTTAAATTTTTTTCAATAATAAAATATTATTTCTTATAAAATTAAAATAAAAAGACGAGATTTTTTTTTTTAAATTTTGATAACAAACTCTTAGACTGTGTTCGGTAATTGTTTTTAAGTAGCCAATCAAAATGCTAATAGTGCTCAGTAACATAGCATTTGAATTGATTTTTAGATGGTAAGATAACGTTTCATAAATAAATAACTCATATAACGATTAACTTTTAGCGTTATATGAAAAGTTATCCAAATAACTAATAGCTAAATGCTTTTAAAATAATTAACAACTATTAAAATAGTTAATTTTACCAAACAGACCTTTAAATGGTGTATTGGACTAAAAATCAATTAAATTTTAAAAGATTTTAAAATTTTAATAGTATTCAATATAGCTTTTTTGAAGTCTATAAAATCCATAAAAGCCTAATAGTATTTAATTTTGATTTTTTAAAAGTCCATATAAATTTGGTAGTTTTCAAAAAATTATTGATTTGAAATGATTTTATAAAATTACTAATTTGAAAAGATTTTATAAAATTACCGATGTTGTTGGATTTTAAGGTACTAGGTTAGGTATAAATGAAATAGTCATTCACAAATCCATCTTTCAACTCAAAGATTTTAAAAGTTTTTTAAATTTTTTAAAATCTAACAAAAACTTAATCCAATACATGCTTGCTGGGTGGGAGAAGGACGATCGTCGGATCGAGAGCATGAATTACTATAATATGATAATCTCCATCATCAATTATTATTGAAACTCATTGAGCACAAAGGTATGATAGCTTGTACCCGAACCCTAAGGGCTAACATCATTATTTTCATTGTTTTTTTTAAACACTGAATTCGTTTTCACCCTATTCTCAGAACATCATATTCTTTCTTTCACAATGTAAGATTTCTTCTCATTTTAATAACAAATTGCAACACTTTCTTGCTTGCCTTGTGCACATTGCCATTCTATTGACTTCCATTGTCAGTGTCTGAAATGCATGTTATACCAAAAGTTCCTTTTCTCTCCTCAATAAGGATGAAAATGAAGCAGGTATCCATGAATTTTAAACTGCCTGTATAGATATCCGTTTAAAATTTTATTACTCGTATTCATTCTAAATCCATTTAAATACACATTTAAGTACCTGTATTCGAACCCATTTAAATTTACTACCCATATATGTTCAAGACATGATTGCGCGAGCTCTGGTAGTGGGCATAGGTCTTGGCTAATAGTGGTTGTTGATTTTCGGTGTGTGTATATATATATATATATATATACACTTGCGATTTTTCAACGAAAAGGTCGTCGTTCATCAAGAAACATGAAGTTTGTGGTCTTCTGACCACATCATGACTATTCTGAGAGCACAACATGTCTATTGGCATTGCTAACCATTATGACCTTTCACTGTCGTCAGTGGTATGGCTTTAATGAAGGAAAAAAAGATTTTAGAGAAGATGACGCATTTTACCTTTCGATCTCTCATTATTTTGCAATTTTCAATTGGATTTAAAAAACCTTTTAATTTGTTCAATGATGTTATGAAATTAATTCTTATTGGATATATAAAAATTAGTGCCAATTCCATCAAAGTCAATTAAAATCTATAAAAAAAGTCATACAAATTTCATAAAAATCTATCTAAAATTCTAATAGAATCTATGAAAAATCTTTTAAATCCATCAAACTTAACAACTTTTTTAAAATCGCATACGATGCTAATTTAATACACCCAATCTATAAAATAGACCTGGCCATATTACGATTTTTAGAACCATAATCGAAATGATCGGTTTGAAACCGATGGCCTGTGGTTCGATTCTAGTTTCTCCATTTTTTTGAATCTTAAACTTGCAATTTTAAGAATCGGTGGGAACCATTCAAAACCAACGGTTTTCCAGCTGGTTAGAATTGACAATTGGAATCGTCGGTTCAAACCATCTATTCCAAGCAGATTTTGAAATTTATTGCAAATGGCAAGAATCGGTAGTTCCAGTGGTTTTTTTTTTTTGAAATTGCTTTGTGAAATCCCTAAATTAGCCCTCCTAATAACTATAAACAGTTACATAACAGCTAGTTTTAAGGGTATTTGTAGAAAAATAATTTTTTGAATTTATTATAAATACCCCTTTCCATTTACAATCCTCTCACACAAAATTATCTCTAGTCTATATTATTCTCTATTCTACTCTACAATCTCTTCAATTTTCATTTATAAATTGTTGTCCAAAATATGGCAAAATAATTTCTTCAAAGTTCAATCTCCAATTATTTCTCCAAATTATTAGCAATTAATTTCTTCAAATTCTAATATCTAATTATTATCTCTAATTTTTTCTATTCAATTTTTCAAGTTACATATTATTTTCTTATAATGGCAAGTAGAGGAAACTCAAGTTTCGTAAAGCGCAATACAAAAGTTGGAGAAACAAAATATCCATCTATCCCTACAAACGATATCTACGATTTAACTCAAAACCAATATAATCTTGAGAGATATCTAAATGAAAATTTAGAAATCTCAGCTCAAGAATCCGAATTTGATGAAAGGAATTTAAAACAAGAGGAAGAGCAAAGTACACAAGTTGTTCAAAGAGTAAGACAAAGTTCTGACATATTCATAATTCATTTCACGAAGAAATCTAAAGGTGACAAATTGTTCGACATAATTTATAATTATTGTAGTACATTTTATAAATACAAACAAGTGGAAAGTTATGATTCATTTTGGAAGCATCTGGAGGCAAAACATCTTACAAAAATAGGAGTTGATCGATTTCAAACACAAATTTCTGGATACACATCTTCTAATATTTTTTTATTTCAATACTCTAAAAAATAATGAAAAGAAGAATTGGCTAAATGATTTTTATGGAACATTTATCTTTTAATTTTGCCAAAAAAGTGAGTTTTAATTAATATTATTAAAAAGTTTTAAATCCTTCTACTAAAAGAATTCCAATAAATACTTTAAAATGAACTATTATTTCTTTATATAAAAAAGGAAAAAAAGAATTAAAATTTTTATTTTCTAAAATAAAAATTCATGTTTCAATTTGTTGTAATATTTAAAGTGATTGTAGGCAAATATATTCTTATATGAATATTACATGTCATTAGATTGATGATGATTGGAAAATTCAAAAAAGAATTATTTTATTTCGTGTTTTTTATGATAAATATACTGCAAATAATATTTATAGAATGAAAGGTTCTATTTGACATGAATATAAATTGGCTAAAAATTATTTTCAATTTCATTTGATAATACTTCTGCCAACACTAAATTAATTATTGAACTTAAATCAATTTGTGAACCGACTATTAGTGGAAAATTTTTTTCATATTAGATGTGCATGTCATATTTTAAATTTATATGTACAAAATGATTTAAAATTTCTTGAATATTTTATTTTTTCAATTACAAAAGTCATTTCATATTTATGGGGACATCCCTAAGTGATGAAAAATTGCACTAAATTTTGTAAGGAAAATAAAAAAAAATCAAAACATTTTTCAAGGGATGTCCCAACTTGTTGAAATTCAATATATGAATTAATAAACAATTCTTTTGCATATAAAGTATTATTGTGTATTTTATTACTAAAAATATTGAAGAAATTAATTTATATTCACAAAATTGGGAGATTTTGGATATTTTAAAATATTTTACTGATGTTACATATAATTTTAGTCGGTTTATTATTCCACATCTCATTGGTTTTTTTCTACATGCATTAATATTGTTAGTGCACTTTAAGAATTTGAAAATGATGATGTATAAAAAAATTGTGTTTTATCAATGGAAAAAAATGGTTATCTTATTTTAAAAATATACCACCCTTATTCTTGTTGCTTTTGTATTTGATCATAAATGTAAATTTGAAGTTTTATCCAAATATTTGACTCTATATTATGAAATATTAAATCTTGATGTAGAAGATAGTGTTAATATAAATGTATTATTATTGCATTAGAAAAAATATTGTAGAATTATATACTGAATTCATTCAATATTCTACTTCATCTACTTTTTCTAATTCTTCTCAATTTAATAATCAATCATTCCGAATTGAATTGATAAGTGTTGGTGTTGCTGAATGTATATTATACAAAAACAAAAAAGACCTAGAGGAGGATCCAGTTCTTTTCTCGAACTTGATAGTTATCTTACCATTTGTTTCGAGTTTGGTGATAGTTTTGTATATAATAATCTTTTAATTCTAGATTGGTGGAGTCGTCACGCTAATACATTTTTCACCTTTTCACTAATTGCAAAATAAGTTTTAGCAGCTTAGTCTCCACTATTGCGGTTGAACAAACTTTTAGTCAATGAGGAAAATATACATGATGAAATACAATCTAATACGACATATGATTCGCTAGAAGCACAATCATACGTGGATGATTGGAGCAAGGCCAAACTAAGAGCAGAAGCAAATATTAAATAAAATAAAGATTTATATGATCTTTACGATGGATCCTCAACGGGAACATCAACTAGTAGTGGAAATAACAACTAAGGTAAAATGGGTGAAATTGACACAAGCCTTTTTTTCAAAAATTATATAGGTTTTGATTTCTCTAAACCCCAAGAGGATATGTAGGCAACTTAATTTTTGAAAAAAAAAAATTAAGTTTAAGCATTTTTTTTTAAAAAAAATATGTTCCAACTTCTTAAACAAAAAAATTAAGTTGAAAACTTTTTTTAAAATAAATAAATTAAGTTCAAGCATTTTTTTTTAATTTTTTAAGGGTATTTTTTAGAAATGATTTCATAAATTTTTAAATTTTAAATTTTGAGGGAAAAATATGATACGTCATATTTTTAGTATTTTTAGTTTACGATTATTAGGAATTTTGGTATGTTTATTAATTTTTTATTAGCTTTTATTTATGTTTTCAATTAAGTTTTCTTGTTTCATAATAAACTTGATTTGAAAGGTTTTTAACAGAAAAATAGCCAGAATGCTGAAAATCCAAATAGGTCAAATTCCACTATTTAGCCCATTAAGATTTGAAGCCCAGACAGCCCAATGTAGATTCACCTGAGATTAATAAAAGAGCCACTATAGCGGTACTCAAGCCGAACCGATTGGAAGAAGACTCCTAATTAGGAAGGAATCCCAATCAAAAACAGTTTAATATACAGATTATGTTTCTTCCCTATTAAACCAGCTGTTTTCCTATTTAGATTCAGAGACACCATATGAAGTATATATAAGGAGAAATCACTATAGGGCGATTTTTTTTTATGGATATAGAATCTGAGATCTCAAATCTGGATTCTATTTTTTTCTTAATTTTTCTCTCTTTATAAGAATTCAAACAATCAAATTATATAAAAAATTAAGGGAGCCATCTACGCTATTATTTGACTAGTTTTATCTCTAAACTCTTAATCTTGTTTTATGTCCATTAATTCTTATTATTTATGGAATTATTTTTAGAGTTTATTAAGTTTTATTTAATTACTATGTTGAACTAAACTCTCATACTAGGGATTTGGTATAGTTTAACTTATACCCCAATTTATGATATTCGATTTATTTTCTTTGTTCAAATTATAATTTATTATTGAACTTAATGCTTTCAGATAGATTTTTATCCCATTGATTGATTTATTTCATTAATCACTATCGGAAGAAGGGTTTTAGATATTAAAAAGGGTAATAAATTACATGAGAATAATAACTTGATGCGGAAGCTATATAGTTTGACTCATGGCGGGTTTTTATAACTTAATGACCTTAGGTTATGAATTCTTGAATAAACCATAAAACTTAATGATTTAATTCATGTTTGGTTGCACTAGGAGATAGGTAATCAGATGGAATTAAAATAGCTAACAATACATCGGGAGAGCTTGTTAGTAACTTTAGGATTATTTTTCCTATTTGAACAATTAAAATTGATTAACAAATTAATAAAATAAATTGGGTAGAGTTAATTAAAGTCAATATCCCTAATAGCTTTTAAACCTTGATTTCTTTTCATCAAATATTTTTGTTTGAATTAATTTCAACTTTTTCAGTTTATTTTACTTTACTTTTACAAATATGCTCGTTATTATCATTTAAATAATAGTAGATTAAAATAATTTTGGTACTTGGTATACAATTTTCATGGGACAATACTCTCCTTACGCACCATGGTACTTGGTATGCAACTAATGCTTTACCTAACAATGATGCCAAGAGCGTGATGAACTTCAATAAGAAAAACATCTTTACGCGCCATGGTACCCCTCGAGCAATTATCACAGATGGAGGTAAGCATTTCTGCAATAAGTATGTAGATTCTCTCGTTGCAAAATATGGTGTTACTCATTGTGTAGGTACCCCTTACCATCTACAAACAAGTGGGCAAGTTGAGGTAACTAATAGAGAGATAAAAAAGATTCTTGAGACTACAGTTGATCAATAGAGGAAGGATTGTCCAAGAAACTTGATGATGCACTTTGGGCCTACAGAACTGCATTCAAAACACCAATTGGGATGTCTCTATATCGAATGGTCTATGGTAAGGCTTGTCATCTACCCGTTGAGTTGGAACGCAATGTATATTGGGTAATACAGTTCTTGAATTTCAATACCCAAGAGGTAGGACAAAGGAGAGCACTTCAACTAAGCATGGTGGATGAAATGAGGATGCATACCTATGAGAGTGCCAGAATTTACAAGGACCGAACCAAAAAGTGGCATGACACGCATATTATTTTGCGGGATCTAAGAGTAGGACAAAAGGTACTACTCTATAACTCTAGACTTTATCTTTTTCTAGGTAAATTGCGTTCTAGATGTTCCAGACCTTTTATCATAAAAGAAAATTTTCCACATGGAGCGGTTGAGATTGTTGATGGAGATTGAAGCTTCAAAGTAAATGCTCAAAGATTGAAGGTTTACCGACATGAAGCTTGTGATCCAGTCAAGACTGCAATAAGCCTAACATGAAAGAAAAGGTAGTAGTAAGTCAAGCTTAACAATGTTAAACAAAAGCGCTTATGGCAGACAACCCATCTTTATTTTGTTTTTCTCCATTTTAATCTTATTATATTTTACCTATTTTTATTCTGCCAGATTTGATGTTTCGTTTGTATTTTTCGGGTAATCTTTGCTAGCAGGTCAAAGTCTGGCACACCCTAGCCATGCTAGACAACACGCCCGTGTCAAATATAGAAAAAATTGCATTTGAGACACAGACTCTGGCACGTCCCAGTTGTGCCAAACCACACGCCCGTGCCACTCCAAGCAAAATTTGTGATGCAAGTCAGTGTCAGGCATGCCCCAGTCGTGCTAGACCGCACGCCTATGCCGAATATAGTGGAATTCCACCTGAGATGCAGTGTCTGGCATGCCCCAGCTGTGCCAGACAATAAGCCCTTGTCGTGTCAATCGAGAAAAAAACCTGAGGGTCAGACTCTGGCATGCCCTAGCCATGCTAGACCACACGCCCAAGTTACTCTAGGCAAGAATCAAATGCTGCAAGATAGTTTCTGGCACGCCCCAACCATGCTAGACAACACACCCGTGCTAAATCCAGAAACGTGAACAAAGACCGTGCCCATTCAGCACGCCCATGCCAGGTACACAAACTTTATTTTGAATTTACAGGTCAGTGAACAGCACGCCCGTGCCACATTGTGTTCAAGTCTTTAAAGCCAATTTTTTGGTTCCTGTGCAAACCCTAACCCTGATTCTTTATAAACTACTCTCAACCACTCATTCTTTTTTTTTTCTCATAACCGACACCCCCACTCTCCCTACAACACTCTCTAAACTTCCGTTCTTCTTCTTCTTCTTCTTTATCCACTACCAACCCATAAAACTCTTTTTCCTCTGTTCCCCCACGCCACCAAGATACAAAAGAAGTAGATTTGTAACATCCTCCTCCACCGCCTCCTTTAGAATGAATTTTCTGTGTTCTCTTTTGCTCTTTGGTTTTAATTCTTTTTTTTTATTTTTTTTATTTGGGATTGTTCCTTTTCATTCTATCCTTTTAGTTTTTTTAGACTTACTTACCATTATTTTTAGTATGTTTTCTCTCTTTTTCAGATTTTAGCTTATCCTATGTTTGTAATGTGGTAAGAGGTTCTTCGATTATTCCTTCTAAGTTTTTAATTTTCACATTGAGGATAATGTGTTACATTACGTTGGGAAAGGTAATTTTTGCTTTCCTATTAGTTTAAATTGGCTAGAATGATTATAAGTGAAATTAAAAATTATCATAAATCTAATAACTTGTTATAACTTCAGTTATTTTTTCTATTATAGCATGTTTTAGTTTAAATTAGAACTATTTAACTTAAAACTACTCTTTGATTTGAATATTTATTTTTAAGATCATAAACATCCATGTTTGAATTTATTGTGATAGATATGTATGTTTTGATCTAAATAAATTAACGTTGGCGTTCCTAGAAGAAAATAAGAAATTCTTTTGAGACAAAATTTTTAAAGTACTTACATTAGAAAGAGATGATTTATGCATTCTTTGTTGAACTTCATATTTCTAGCCTAGACCACCCTAAGTTAATTATAACCATTGCAACCAATTTGAAGTCTATAATCTAATATTTTTCTTGTTACCCTCATTAAAACCTAGCTATTAAAAACCTTTTTGTTTAACTTTTACCCTAAGTGCGATAATATATAATTAAAGGATTTGATTTTATAAAAACATAGCATGAAAATAAAAATGGAGAAACTATTCATTCAAACGCTAGCAAGTGGAGAAATTAGAAAAATTCAAAAGAGAAGCACCCCGAAAAGTAATAAATCAAAAATTCAATTTTGGAGAAATTATTCTTAAAAATAAGAAAAAAATTATTCAAAGAATTATGAAGAGACCTTGCTAAACCATCTCTAGTAATGAGCTAGTGAAAAACTTCAAGATAATCTCCCATTGCAAGTAAAAGGTACATGTTTAATAGAATTAAAATCTTAACATTATACACTTTTCTCACTCTTTAATTTTCTATATCCATTTATCTTTGTTTTAACCTAAATCAAAATCCTACAAACCGCATTACAACCCTAGTAAAAGAAATTTTAATCTTGATAATGGTATAATACTTAAAATTGTGGAGAAATGATAACTAATTTTGCTTATGGGAATGTTGAACTTAAACTCCTCATCTATTATTTAAAGGTTAATAGTTCTGGTGAAAATTCATATTTTATCTATCGTAATTTGATCAATCATTGGTGTTGAGGTCTTGTTAATTTATATTCATGCTAGAAAATGGGTTTTGTTAAAAGTTTAAATTTTGACTAAAATATAGCTATCATAGAGAACACTTGATTTATTTTCATGTTAATGGATTTTTGATATTTTTAAGATTGTGAATAACTATCTCCAACCATATTAAGCTAATTTTATTTTGTTTAGTTTTAATTTGTTTTGCTTTGTTTTGTTTTAATTTTATTGTTTGAGGGCAAACAATAGTTTAAGTTTGGGAAATTTTGATAAGTCATATTTTTATAGTATTTTTAACTTATGATTTATTAGGAATTTTGATATTTTTATTAATTTTTTATTAGCTTTTATTTAGCTTTAACTATGTTTTCAATTAAATTTCTTTATTTCTTAATAAGCTTAATTTGAACTGTTTTTAACAGAAAAATAGCCAGAATCGCTGAAAATCCAAATAGGTCAAATTCCACTATCTAGCCCATTAAGATTTAAAGCCCAGACGGCTCAATGTGGATCCACCTAAGATTAATAAAAGAGCCACTATAGCAGTACTTAAGCCCAACCCATTGAAAGCAGACTTCCAATTAGGAAGGAATCTCAATTAAAAACAGTTTCCTATGCAAATTTTGTTTCTTCGTAATTAAACCAGCTGTTTTCCTATTCAGATTTGGAGACACTATATGAAGTCTATATAAGGAGAAATCACTACAGCAATTGGACGATCTTTTTTTTATGGATATAGAATCTGAGATCTCAAATCTTGATTCGATTCTTTTCTACACTATTGTTTAATTAGTTTTTTATCTCTAAGCTCTTAATCTTGTTTTATTTCCATTAATTCTTATTATTTATGAAATTATTTTCAGAGTTTATTGAGTTTTATTTAATTACTATGTCGAACTAAACTCTCATATTAGGGATTGCATGTAGTTTAACTTATACCCCAATTTATGATATTAAATTTATTTTTCTTTATTCAAATTATAATTTATTATTGAACTTAATGCTTCCTAGTAGATTTTTATCTTCTGGATTGATTTATTTCATTAATCACTATCAGAAGAAGGATTTTTGGATAAGAAAAGGGTAATAAATTACATGGGATGGTTTGACTCATGGGGGTTTTCATAATTTAATGACCTTAGGTTATGAATTCTTGAACAAACCATAAAATTTAATGATTTAATTCATGTTTGGTTGCACCATTGGAAGATAGGTAATCAGATGGGATTAAAATAACTAATAATACATCGGGAGAGCTTGTTAGTGACTTTAAGGTTGTTTTTCCTACTTGAACAATTAAAATTGATTAACAAACTAATAAAATAAATTAGATAGAGTTAAATGAAGTCAATATATCTACTAACTTTTAAACCTTGATTTCTTTTCATCAAATATTTTTGTTTGAATTCTTTTTGACTTTTTCAATTTATTTTAATTTACTTTTACAAATATCCTCTTTTTTATAGTTTAAATAATAGTATGTTAAAATAATTTTGGTACTTGGTATACAAGTTTTATAGGACGATATTCTACTCACTCTTTATTATTTATTGCGATTTCATACACTTGCAAAAATTGCTGTCAAAATATTCTCTAATTTTTTATTTTACAATTATGCGATCCACCGAAAATTAATCGGAGATCCAGCCAGAACTATCGATTTTGAAACCGTTAAAGAGCCGGACTTAGAACTATAATTATTTGATTACAAACCATAATCGAAACTATTAATTTTCAGTATTCCATTTCGATTTTAAATTTTTTAAAATCAGAATCGAAACAAAATCGGTTTCGAAACCGTGTCCAGGCCTATATAAATAATCCAATGGAAGAGTGTAGGCAAATCATTCTTTCTAACCCTATACACATATTAAAAACCTAATGAAAAACGGGCTCAATTCAAGAGCCCAAAACAAAAATGAATGTAGAAAAAGGAGGAAGGAAACGAGGTGATGAGTTGGAGAGGATAACATAGATTTTGTATGACGTGTAGGGTCGATCGTCATGGTCGGTGATTAATTAATTATTATAAAAGAAAAAAGAAAAAGGAAGAGAGAGTCCCTGTTTGCACGTGACAAAGATTAACCTCAACTTTCTTTTTTTTTTTTTTTTTTATGAAAGTGATTTTCAAATTAAACCAAGCAATAACAACAAACAACATTTTATTTTTGGTATGTATGGGAGTATTCTTCTGCCAAAGGTAAAGACAAATTACTTACAACATTGTCAAATGTTTAAGTGAGAATCAATTTTTTTTTAATAATAAAATTTAAAATTATTCCGTTGTCTTAAAATTAAATTTTACTCGCGTCAAATGCATTCATTAAATGATAAAATAATTTATTTATAAAAATTAAATTCTCAATACTTTAATCATATAATTAAAAAAAATATCAAACTCATCGGTAAATAGTAATTAATTAAAAATTAAGAAGTGCAGTAATAATAATAAAATAAAGAGAGGAGCATAGGCACGGGGCTCAAGAGAAAGGAAAGGGCCAAAAGAAGAATAATAATGGAGAGGGACAGGCCTACCTAAATTAACGGAGGTGGCGTGCTGTCTCCACCCTTCCGTACAAATTTTTTTGTGGGTCCTTTTATTCTCTTCCCTTCAATTATTTTCTTCTTCCTAACTCTCCTTATTATAACAACAAAAACAATAATTATTACGAAAATAAAAAAAAAAAAAAAAAAAAAACAGAAACAATAATCATTATCATCGTCACCGTCACCATCACCATCAACCCACGACCTTTTCATCCTTTTTATTCGTTTATCTTTTCTTTTCAGACCTTTGGCTTTTTATAATAATTATTATTTATTCAAATAAATGAAGCCTATGGTTGAAAATAAGAGTAAATGACTCTTTGGTCTCTCAAATTAATGTGTATTTATTTATTATACCAAAAAAATTATACTATAGTAATGTATTCTTTTAAACACTTTTGCATAATTCAGACAATTCATTTTTCAATGTATATTCCTTTATCTCATAATATTTATCATGTTGACTTTTACATAAAATTTAAAAAATAAATTAATTATTGTGTCGCACGATATAATCAAAATTATTTTTATTTACAATAAAATTTAAAATCATTTACAATGAGAGACATAAAAGGAAGAGAATGTCTCTTAATTCGAGTGGACAAATATTTTAGAACATCCAAAATTAGAAATATGGACAAACATCGTAAAACGGAGTAAGTATTATATATTTACAATAAGTAAGATAAATGATACTTTAATTAAATTTAAGGAGTATTTTATTAAAATTGAAGTCATTTAACTTTTTCTTAAAACTATTTAAATGTTAATAATTATCATATGAAAATTTTAAAATGATGGATAAAAATAAAGATCAACCATTGGTGCATTGAAATATAGTCGATGGAGTAACTAGTAATTTGTTCAAAAATAATTATTTATTTTTAATTAAAATAAAAAATAAATCTAATATATCCACTTATTTTTTATACAATAAATTAAAGGAGATATGTATAGAAATTGGATTTGAAAATTTTGATTCAAAATTAATATAAATAATAAGTAATAACTTTTTATAAGTTTAAAAATTATGAATAAAAAAAATTTCATAAATAGTTTTAATCCTACCAACAAGAAGGTTACATCCATTGCACTAAACTAACCGTCGTTTAATTTATAATTAATGTATAGGCCAAGTCAAGAATCAAAATGCACACAAAGGGCATTATTTTTCTTTTAATTATTTTTAACGATAGATTTATTTAATTGACTTCTTTACTTTCTTTTATAAACATTTGAAAAGTATGATATTTTATTTTATTTAATATAAAAAAATTTGATAAAAATTGCGACACAAAATTTTACAGTATTACATGTATACAAAATTTGCGAACCTTCAAATCACTTACTCAGTAATTATTTATTTAAATGTGATGAGTTTATACGATACATGCCCATGCCCGTGATGATTATATTATTTTTCAAATGTCAATTCCACGACTCAATTTTAATATTACCAGGATAAGATTTAATGCGCTTTAATCACTAAATCAAGCTATCTTAGATTATAGGATTCACTTTATTAGTTTAATGGATATGCAAGTCCATTTAATTCTTTAGTTTTAACAATTAATCATGATTACTCTAATAAGGATGTTTAGTTGAATTTAGTTTAGGTTATTTCAAGGTGGAGACAAACACAAGAGGACACGAGGGGGGAGATTATCACAAACAAAGTGGGGTTTAGAGAAGTAATTGCAATGAGGTTAGTTAGGCAAATGGGGGTTTAAGTGACTAATTAGGTGATAATCCCAAAAGCTAGCTAGTTGGTAGCATATAACTTCTTTTTCCTGTTTTGGAAGGTTGAGTTAAAAGCTTTCCTTATTTTGATTGAATTTTACGAAGTAGCCTTTGGAACCCACTTGCTACCTTTTTTCTTGCTTAGGTGTAGTGTGGTGTCCACTTAGATATGCTATTGTCACCAACTTAAAAAAATAATTAGTTAGAGGCATGCTATTTCAATGCTATTTTTAATGAGTGTACCTAAATGCTTTTGAAGTTTGCTCCTAAATGATAATGATTTCATTTGGAATTTATAACCAAAACCTAATTATCAAAAAAAGTATTTTTCAAGGTAATCTTTTTTTCATTGAAAAAAAGTTATATATTAGCTATAATAAAAACTATTGCAAAAATTAGACGATCAACGTAAAACTCGAATGTGATAGTTTAGTAGCAAAAAGCATTTATGAGATTGATCATCATGACTTGCGTCATGAATTCAATCTTCCGCAATATAATTTTTTTAAATCAGTCTCTTCGCATCTCAAGATGAATGAGGATTAGTCAGATTTACTGTGAATCATTAAAACATACATGGGACTAGACACCTCGTGCAAGCATCAAAAATCAATATAAAAAAAATGTTTTGATCAAAGACTGATTGAATTTATTTTTAACTAAGCACAATAAAAAACGATTGAACTCGAGGAGGTTAATTCACAATCCATTACATCAATTAAATCAAATTGCCAATTGATGCATAACTATTATTTTTTTCCTCTAAATTTGTAAATCAAATTGCCAATTGACATGCAACCAATTAATCTACCAATTTGGTACAACTAGTTACCTCTTGATTGTTTGTCCTCTTTTACTTTTAGAAGCGGGCTTTGGTGAAAATAATGCTTTGGAAAAAATTATTTACAAATTCAATATTAAGTACAAATCTAATGGTTATCTATTTAGAAAGAGAATTTTTGCACTAAAACCTCAATTTCAATCAGTAATTTTACTGCGATAGAAAGTAACATCCATTGATAAGCAGTTACCAAAGAGTAACTAGAGGAATAAGCAATAATTTTATTTTGTATTAAAACTACTAATTCAATTTAATACAAAATAAAAATTTTAAACTGTAAAATATTCTTTTCACTAGAGGAATAAACAATAATTTTATTTTGTATTAATGTTTACCCACATTTTCTCTTGAACCACATCTTGGAGGATTTCTATTACAATGTCGATTTTGACATACTGCATTTTTTCTTATATTTTGATATTTTTCTCTATGCTCAATATTTATATCGACGTTCATACGAAGAGTTTGAACCATATTTACAAATGATTATTGTGAGCTAAAAATTATTAAATAAGTCTATTGATATGGTGTCCTCATTATTTTAAAGAAATCATTAAATGAGTGCTTTAACATGTGATGTAGATTTATGACGTGTGCCAAAAGATGTCGACGAAGCATTGAAAATAGTTATTTTATATTGAAATGTTGTTTCCTCACCCATTTCAAGGAAAGAAGTATCGGTTGTTAGGGCACAGTCATTAGAATATAATGAGTATTTGATAAAATTTCTAATGCTGCAAATAGTATATTTCATTCAGATTGTGGTGAAGAAGATGATGTGCGTAACATTTTAGCGCGATATTCTTCGTAATAGTATCATATAAACCAAAATCACCGGATGATATGCGTGTTTTGGTGAAAAAATGTTGAGCAAACAAAATTTTTTTATTGAAACTATTCATTAACCCGTGAATTCTTAACAAAATACTATTATCTTGTATGTTTTTTGCTAATTAGTAATCACATCTTATATTTGCACTAAAACCATTGAGTGGATTATGTGTCTTAGTGAAAAAATGATTTGTTATTTTGTACTAGAATCACCAATTGACTTGTTAATCTCAATATAAAATAAAAATTATTGTTTATTCTTCCAATTACTTTTTCTATTGTATTGAAATTATCAATTGAGTTGGTGACTTTTGTACAACATTCTCTCTCCATTGCAAAACAAACATTAAATTGATAAGTAGTTTTTATTTAGCATCAGATTTGAAAATACTTTTTTTAAAAAGCATTATTTTTATCAAAATTCCGTGAGAAATCAATCCCATCATAATATTTAAAATTTTTATGTAGAAAATTTTGACTAATTAAATTAAACAAATATGACTTGTATTTGCATAGTCTGATTTAAAAATTATTTATATTGAAATTTAAATTTTAGTCTTTCAATTATTTTTAGAAATTATATAAGTACTTAAATAATTATTTTTTAAAATAAGTGTTTTTTAAATTAAGGCTCTATTTGACAATAACGTTTAAGGAAGTGTTTAAAGTTTTGACTACGTCAAAACACTATTTTGATATATTATTTGGTGTGATAGATTACAAAACAACTTTTAGTAAATAACATAATATTTACTGAAATGTTATCCCATCTAACATTTAATATTTTCACTTTTTTTATTAAAAATTTATCGACAATCTTGCCTTTAATTTGAAATTTTTTTTATTATTTCAATTGCATCGTGAATCCCTTTCTCAATTAGCTAAATATCAAGAAGTACTCAAAATGTTCAAAACCTTATTGCTATGATACTGCAACAATGCCTTCTTTCATATAACTGGACTATACACTAAGAATTTACATTCTTTTGATAAAAAATTAATAACACATCACGTAATTATTTTTTTATTATATTCAGTTCACTTCTATAGTCGTAATTTTAAATTCTAACTCAATATTCAAATTTCTTTTTTTGTCATTTTAAATACAACAGCTAATCAAATAGTTATTTTCACTTAATATTTTTACTCTAAATAACTATATAAACTGCTAATAATTAATAGCTATTAAAATAATTAATCTTCACGAAAGATCTTTTAAGTATATATATATATATCTACCTGTGATCGGAACCACTATTGGACATACAAGTCACCACTAACTCGACAAAGAATGAGACTTACTGACAATCATGGCTTCACTTTTTTAGCGACACTATTTTTTTTTTTTTTATGACATGCAATCCGGTTTAACTTCATATTTACTATATTAGTTATATATTTATTTTTTATACTTTTTTATTTTTTTATTTATATAATTAAGGTATAAATTTTTATTTAGATCATGATTTTTATATATACAATAAAATATTTTTTAATTATATGTTCTGTAATGTAATATCTTATTAAAAAAAAATTAATACATTTGTCCTTTAAAATAGCAATTTAAATATGAAATATATCATTTATATTCTCTTCAACATACCGACGCGGCGCATATGATTTTTACTATATGTTAGTTGCTCTTATTTTTTATTTAAGTATCAAATTAATTTATAAAATCATTATATAGCCTCTATTTTATGTTTTATAATTAACTAACATATTTTATTAATAGCTTTCATGATAAACTCTTTTAGTAAATAAATATATTTTAATAATAAAATAATAAAATAATCTGATAAATTAAATTAAATATTTATAAATAATTTTTATTTTTATTTTTATTTTTTTAACCAATTAAAATCATGAAATCATCTGAAAATTTTATTAATAAAATTATATTTTTTAATAGAAAGAATATGATTTAAATTAAATAACATATCAATATAATTAATCAAATTCGAGATATTTAAAATAATATTTTTTTATCTTTTTTTTTTGTCAACCAAATTAGAGTGGAATTTATAATTAAAGAAATTTAATCATACCTCTTTTTAAATCAAAAACTTAATTATCTAGATATATTTATTTAAAATAAATTTAAAAAAATAAAAATTTTTAAAATATAATATTTATATATATTCATTTAAAATCATAATATTGAAAATAAATTACAATAATAGTAAATAATAATAATAATAATAATATTAAAATTATTAAATTATTAATTATATAATGAAATAAGGCATAGCGATAATAAAATTTCTCTCTCTTTGGCTCTCTCATTTTTTGTGTCTTTCTATATTTTGTTTCTAAACCATTGCGACCTGCCTTCTTTGATCAATGATGATTTCTTTTCAATCCTCACTATTATTTTTTTCTTGAGTTTTGTTTCTAACAATTTATAAACATATGATTATTTGGAATAAATTTTGATTTACTCTCTTATATTGAGTGTTTTTAGTACCTCTTATTGGTTTTTTTTTTCCTTTTATGGAACTATTTCTCATCATTGATGAGTTTTTATTTCAATTTATTTTTTTGACAATTCGAAATACATAATAGATTGTTGGTTGCTTATTGTTGGAAACTTCAGATATTCAAGTTCGAGTGAGTTTTTTTTTTTTTTTTACCAATGGAGCCCTAATACTGAGACTGTTATTGCCTTAAATTTTGTTATATTAAACTCTTCTGTGGATATTCGTTGTAATAAGTTTCTGAAAAAACTATGTTCGGAACAATATTATGAAAGGTTTCTTCTGTCGTTCTATTTGAAAATGGACTAGTTTTTATTCAGAAGATTAATCTCTTCTGTCAAGATAAAAAACATCTCCAAATAGAAGATTTCAATTTTCTACATTTGCATTTCTTATTGCTATAGGAATATTATTACGATGTACTCAACTTATATTCATTATTGATGAATTATTAAGTTTTTTGAAAAAAAAAATAGTAGTAAAATTTAAATTTTTAAATGCTTAATTGTTTATATCTATTTAAAAAACTTAAAAAAAGTCCAATCAAGTGATAAAATTTACTAAGATTGATTTACTATAATATGTAAATAGTGTATAAATATATAAAATAAAAATCAACAATATTCATCCACAAAAATAGAGCAATTAAATAAATCAAATTAAATTAAAAAATATTATCTTTAACCTCTTAATGAAAATGCTAGGATTATCACACATTTTTCAATAAAATAAAAAATAATATTCTCTCCATTCGACTTTAATAATAATAAATATGCATTTTATCTTGTTACACTTTAAATACTCATTTAGGATCTTGAGGCTATATTAATTTTTTTTTCCAATTTTACCATTTTTTATTAGATGTAATTTACTTTTATATTTACATTTAAGAAGGGCAATTTAAAAATTTCACCATATACTTTTAAAATGTCAATGAATTTCAGTCATTTTCTTAATTTTTGTGAAAAGAGCAAATGTTATCATTAACGTGGAAAAAAAAAGTATAATTAAAATAATCAAGTCTAATAAAAATAAATTAAAATAGGAAAAGGTTGATCACTCGTTTCCTAAAAAAAAATAATTATCCCCAACTCGATGGCAAAAACAATAAATTATCCAAAAAATAATTAAAAAAGATGAGAAGGGAGAATGAGATTTTTCTTTATTTGGTTGGCAATTTAAGGCAAAATCTATCTGTATATCCCTTACATCCATAATTAGATTAGAAATCAGAACCATGCAGATTGATTTTAATTCACACATGTAAGGTCTGTATTGATTTTAATTCACAAATTCATATAAAAAGAGGAGAGAATTAGGGTTTATGAAAACATATCTTAGCCGTGGGAACTTTGGGAGCCTTCGGATGAGGAATTTGGATCTCAATTTCGTCTTGCTTCTTAGACCAAATTAATTTGGAAAGAATAGAATTAAATTGATTGGACAGAAATCGAAAATATAGTGACCAAAACAACCCCAAATAATATTATTCTCTATCTTATTATCAAATTGAAAAGGGACAAATTATTACTTGAAAAATTAATATGTTCTGCCAATTTCAATTGATGTTTTTTTGTATTTCATTTTTTTTTTTCAGAAGGGTTTTATTTGTATTTCTTACTTAGTCTCACTAAGATGTTATTATGTATTATCTTTTATTACCTATTAAATTAACACTTTTCTTAAAAAGAAAAAAAAAAGTATTAAGAAAAAAATAAAAAATTACTCTAAAATTTAATAATTTTTTTTTCTAAAAACACTATTTAAAAAAACAAAATTAAAATGATATTTAGTTATTAATTGAAATAATACTTTGTTGGTTTATGCAATTTTAACATGGTTGTTGGGAAATTACAAGTTGTGTGGTGCTTCATTTATTTAATATAATTTTTTAATTTTGCTATTTTGAGAAGGAAGATCGGAATTCATTAAGAAGTGGCTAACTCAGCCATTACAATCAACTCAAAATGGTTTGATAATGGCGGAGCCAAGCATTGGAAACTCGACGCCATTACCTCCGCTTGTAATCTATTGCAATCTCGCCAAAGCCATAGGAAATATCTGTTTTAACCGTTGTATCACATTTGATCTTGATAATCCCCTCCATTGGTGCTGTCCAGGACTGAGCATTGCATTGTCTCTCTTGAGGAAGATTTTCTGCATGCAGGTCCTTCCATGCTCTGTTGAAACTCATATACAAGTGAAGCTGCAAACTAAGTTGTCTGCAAGATAGACATTTGTTTATTCTGGAGAACAATCCAATTGCGACGACGCCATGTCGCTCATGCTATTATAAGAATTAACTCAAATTGTTCGTCAGCCATGATTTTGCAAGTATCCATCAACCAATCTTTGAAGGAGCCATCAAGACCAGAAAATCTCAAGGTGCAACGGGCTCAGCTTTATGATTAACCTAATATGTAATTTTTAGTTGGTCAAAACGTACATTATATAGTAAGAGCAATTCCTTTAATCAAGCGGAATGTTTGAGACATTTTGGTAAATTAATTAGTTCATCATTTTGATTAAATTACTGTTAAATATATTATTACTATAATGATTTTTCAAAGATGGGAAGAAAAAAGGAAAAAGCAAGAAAGCAAAGAATAATGAGAAGGTGATTTTGGTAATTAGAGTACGATTCTTTGATTTCTTTATCTTGCTTTTGTCTTTTTGTCTCATGGTGAGCGAATAGAACTGTGTTATGGTCAACGGTGAAGAGAGATTGGACGGTGATAAGAATTTTGATTCAATTTCTGATTTAACATTTTGATGTGACTATATTGAATGTGATGGCCAACCTGGCCCCATTCAGCCTAACATTGAGTTGCTGTTTGTTATTGCTAATAAGCTTGCCCTCAATGAGAATTCATCTGCCATTTCACTTGGATAGAAATTTCTTATCCATTTTGGTTTTTTCAATTTCTACAATCTCGTATTATGCCTTGGTTCAGCCATTCATATTACTTAATAGCGTGGTTAGTGGATAAATACTAATATTTAATAAAATCTTAACGGTGATCGTTGTTAAAATGTAACCATATAATAATTTTTATGTATTGCTTTTATATTATATAATGTATATTTTTTAATTTAATGTGTTATATATATAAATAAATATATTAATTTAATATAAACTAGTATTTAGTAGATTTACTATTTTTATTAATAATTAATTATAGGCAATAAAATGCAAATTAATTACCTTCCAAATCTCTTCTTGTTTTAACTTATAGAAAAGAACAAAAAGAACCTAATTAATTGCATTAATTAAGTGATGTTCGTGAAATGCATGGAATAAATATAAAATAATAATTTTGATTGCAATGGTTTGTGGCCGTGATGTATTGATGGGGCAGGTGCATGTGCTCCCTCCTTATCATAAGGACCATTTGGTAGCCTTTCTTCTTCAAACACAACTTAGTCCAACGTGGATGGTAAGAAAGTGCACTCATACCCATCTTTTTTTTTTTTTTTTTTTTTTTTTACCGAATGAAATTAAAATACTAACTCTATTGTTTAATATTGAATGAATTAACATTTGTATTAGTGTTTTGTAGAGTTTAAATGAACATATTATAGAAAGTTATTCCTTTTAGAATTTGGTTTTGCTCATGTCCAATAAAATAAATTGTTTTAGTAATGGATATCTATTATTATAATTATAAGTTATTTTATTACTATTTCATCAATGCATTAAAGAAACACTAAAGACAATAATATTTTATAGTCCGTTCTTAAACAAACTCTAAGCACTGTATAAATGACACGTCATTGAACACTATTGTTTTATTTTGACTAAGTCAAAAAACTAACGCTATATTTAACAACTGCTTTTAAGTAGTGTTTAACTAGCTTTTAGAGGTAAGGTAGCATTTTGCAAAAAGTTAAAATTACCTCATATAACATTTAACTTTTAGCGTTTCATAAAAAGCTACTCAAACAATTAACAGCTACTCAAACAACTAATAGTTAAATGCTATTAAAACATATAACAGCTACCAAAAAAAAAAATTTTGCTGAATAGACCTTAAATGCTGCGTGGAAAGCTATTGCCGAAGAAAACTTTTAATATCTGATGAAAAACTCTACTAAAACAAGCAAGTAAGCCGACAACTATATATTATTACTTTTGTTCATATTTGACAAGTTAAACTCTCTCTTATTACGCATAACAAGTCAACTTTTCTTTCTTTTCATTGTTCTGTTTTCTTATGGCTAAATCAAGTAACCATATACATTCTATATAGGATCTTTATGTTGGTTTGTCATTAGAGGAGACTAGAGGAGGTCGATTGTGGAGAATGATGGGAAAGGATGGTGCTAGCCTAATTGATAGTATGCTATGTTTGGTAGGAAGGGTACTGACTCAGAAATTACTGAACTTTATTATTGCTTTTAAGAACACAATGGCATCGGTTTGGAGGCTTGTGCAAGGGATGTTTGCGAAGGATCTAGGGAGCAACACTTTTGTGGTCTAGTTCATCCATCACATTGACCTAGAGCGTGTTGTTTCGGGTGGACCTGGGAATTTCATGCAAAACCTGGCCCTCCTCAAACGGGTAGATGTGGGAGTCGATTCGAAGTAGGTGAAATTAATAAAAATTGATTTCTGGATCCAAATTTATAATCTACCTATTGGTTTTATGTCATAGAAAATTGGCAAGGATGTTGGCAACCATATTAAGACTTTTCTCGAAGTTGATCCTAAGAATTTTTTTGATATTTGGAGAGAATAAATGTGGATTCGTGTGAGTATTGATATTCACAAACCCCTTAAGCGGCAGATGCAAATTAAAATGGCGAGGGGAGATTGGCTTTGGATTAATTTTAATTATGAACGCCTTTCCCATTTTATTTTTTTTACGGATTATTAGGACACTTGGATCATTTTTGTTGAGGTTATGAAAGATTAATTCACTTTTTGGGCATGGTTATGAGCCGATAATAGGCATGACAATTCCCATATCAGAGAAAAATGGTTGTAATCGAAGGGGGTAGCAGTAGGTGGTCGGCGAGTTGGGGAAGAGGTGGTCCCAATAGAGGTAGATCATGCTATTTTTTTTTTGGATTTGGCTGTAGTTCAGCGCTCAAATTCCAATATTGGTGCGGTTTCTATGCAAATTATGCATGTGGCTGTTCTTGAGTGTGATAAGGATACTAGTATTGGGGGTGTTAATGTTTCTACGGCAATTGATAATTATTGTAGAATAAAAAAGGCAGCGTTTAGAGGAGAAGAAAAGGAGATTGTGGCAGTACTGGATTATGTTTCCATTCCAAAAAATATTTTGGAGTTAGGTCCTAAAGACCAGGCCAGCCAAGACCAATGAGTTCACTTTGCTAGAATTGTCATGGGGTTGGAAACCTATATACAACTGGTGAGTTAAAAGATCTCATATCTTTAAAATGACCCAAAGTTGTGTTTCTTATGGAGGTTCTAGTGGATTGGAATAAGATTGATAGAGTTCGACAAATGTTGGGTTTTAAGGAACTTTTGTTGTTAATCCAGTTGGGCATAGTGGTGGGCTTGCTCTCCTATGGAAAGATGGGCCTAGTTGTTCTCTTATTAGCTCCAATGACAATCATATTAATATCAAGGTATTGGTGGATGGGCTAGATCCCTTTTCAATTCACTGGTTTCTATGGTTTTCCAAGTCGGAATATAGGAAGACAATCTTGGCAACTGTTGGAATCTTTGTGTGATAAATGTAATTTGTCGTGGGTGGTGGTGGGCAACTTTAATGATCTGTTGTCTCCCTCAAAGAAGTTGGGTCGGCATCTTCATCCTTTATGGCTTTTTTAAGGATTCCAAGACATTATTAATAGATGTGATTTGCTAGACATGGGCTATGTAGGGAATTTCTTCACGTGGGAAAGGGGTCGAGGTACGAAAACTTGGTTTATGAGTGTCTTGATTGAGCTTTTTCTTCTCCTTCTTAGAACGCTTTATTTCTAGAAGTTTGTTTGTTTCACATTGAAGTCGTTCACAGTTATCACTTTGCTATTTTCTTGAATCTTGGTGTGACTTTCATTTGGTAAGTTCAACATCCCTTTTATTTTGAGAACTCTTGGATCAGTGAACACAATATTCAAGTGATAGTGGCTGAGGCATGGGCATTAGGTGCTGGTCAGGAGCTCAACTCTCAGATTCAATATTGTGGTGACTTTCTTGCTAAGTGGGGTGAGGAGAAAAAGTTATTATTTAAACGAAAGTTGTGCAAAAGCTGTGAATAGATGATTAAGTACAAGTACAAATCGAATGCTTGTTCTATTTAACTATACAAAATAGCTAAAGATGAGTAAATGGAGGTGCTTAAGCAACAACAAGATTACTGGTAGCTATATGCTAAGCAACATTGGTTGTTTGAAGGGGATCAAAATAACCAATATTTTCACACTATGGCTTTGATGAGGTTCAGCATTTTCATAATGAAGCTCTTATTCGTCGTTTCACTATGGTCGATATTGAGGAAGTTGTTAAGGGGATGCTTGTGACATCCCGACTCGGCAAAGTGATCCTAAGAGGGCGGGTAGACCAAGGGCTCCTGGCGAGCTTCTAGGATGACAGATTAGCTAGGGTAGTAGAATGCGGGACACATGAATGAATTAGATCATATATCGAAAAGGAGGTAACTAATAATCAGAGGTGCCTTTTTGTGGAATGGCTAGAGAGTTGAAAAAACTCCAGGGTTAAGCGTGCTCGCTTGACAGAAATCCTATGATGGGTGACCTCCTGAAAAGTTTCCATTTTACCTGCAGAACAAAACCATGTGGAAGCTGATGGACTTGTGACATTCCGGCTCGGCAAAGCGATCCTAAGAGGGCAGGTACAACAAGGGCTCCTAAAGAGCTTCTAGGATGACAGACTAGCTAGGATAGTGGAATGCAGGACACAAGAATGAATCAGATCATATATCGAAAATGGGGTAACTAATCATCAGAGGTGCCTTTTGGTGGAATGGTTGGAGAGTTGGTAGAACTCCAGGGTTAAGCGTGTTCGTTTGACAGAAATTCTAGGATGAGTGACTTCCTAGGAAGTTTCCATTTCACCTATGGGATAAAATCGTGCGGGTCTTGCAGATCTAGTATGGGATGGATCCGGCTTG
Source organism: Jatropha podagrica (assembly GCA_947857235.1). Lineage (NCBI taxonomy): Eukaryota > Viridiplantae > Streptophyta > Magnoliopsida > Malpighiales > Euphorbiaceae > Jatropha > Jatropha podagrica. The sequence continues at coordinate 64,967 of CANUEP010221179.1, forward strand.
ATCCAAAATGAACAATTCCTCTGGTGGTTAGAGTCAAGACATTATAATGCACACCGACAAAGCACCTAAACTAGATGGTCTCAATCTAGGATTTATCCAAAATTTCTGGTGCATGGTCGATGGAGATATTGGAAGGGCTTGTCTTGATTTTCTAAATGAAAATGGCACATTACCAGGTAAAAGTCTGACTAATATCATTCTCATCCCGAAGAAAGGAAGTTCAGAGTATGTTTCAGATTTAAGGTCGATTTCTCTATGCAAATTGGTGGATAAAATAGTTAGCAAAGTTATGGCTAACTGTATGAAGTAGTGCCTCTCTAATGTGATTTCTGATTTTCAAAGTGTTTTCGTACTAGCGCAGGCTATTACAAATAATGTATGATAGCTTATGAAGTTATACACTTTTTAAAGAATAAAACTCAAGGAAAAGATGGTTATGCAGCTTTGAAAATGGATATGATCAAGGCTGACAATAGAGTGGAATGGCAATTTTTGCAGAGACTCATGCTTAAATTGTTTTTTTTTTTTTTTTTTTTTTTTTTTAAGAATGGGTTGCTAAAATTATGAAGATGGTAACTACTGTCAGTTATCATATTCTTCATAATGGACGTGGTATGGTCCAATTATTCCATCGTGTGGCCTAAGCCAAAGGGATCCTATTTCCCCTTACCTTTTTATTATTTATGTCGAAGCTCAATCTTCCTTACTTTTGAAGTTCCAAGGGACTAGGCAATTACATGGGTGTCAGGTGGTTAGGTCGACTCTAGTGGTTTTGCACTTATTTTTTTTCTGATGATGCTTTTTATTTTTTCTTAAAGTAGTGCTTCCGGAGGCATTTATTTTAAAGCACTGTCTTCATTTGTATCAACAGGCTTTTGGACAGTTGGTAAATTTCAACAAATCTAAAATTTACTTTAGTGCTAACACCAGTGCTTCGATGTAATAGGTTATTTATGCTCTTGTTGGTATTATTCGAGGTATCCTTAAATCCAAATGTTTGGGGTTGCCCTCGATAATGGGTAAATGAAAGAAGAAGATGTTTGCTTATGTGGTTCATAAAGTTGCTAAACGAATGAGTGGTTGGAAGCAGAAGATTCTCTCGTATGTAGTAAGGAGATTATGCTAAAGTATGTTGTCCAGGCAATGTCGTCTTACTTAATGAATGCTTTTCTTCTACCTTTTAGTGTATGCGATTTGATTAAGAAGTCTATGAATCATTTTTGATGGCATAAAGGCAATGGTGAGCGGTCTGGGCTTTATTGGTTCTCTTGGTCAAAATTGTGTAAAAAGAAGGATGATAGGAGGTTTGGGCTTTAAATCTTTACATGACTTTAATTTAGCGCTTCTGACAAAAGACGCCTGGAGGTTCACGCCCCGATGCATTAGTGTCTAAGCTTTATAAAGCGTGTATCTTCCCTAATGTTTCTCTATTGAAAGCGAATATTAGTAAGATCCTAACTTCATTTTGCAAAGTGTTCAAATTAGTTTTCGTTTGCTACGAAAAGGTTGCATTAAAAGAGGGGAAAATGGTAGAGGTACCTTGATTTTTGATGATCCATGGCTACTGAATATCACTTCTCCTTGTGTGAGGTCGAAAAACCATTATAGTATTGAGGATTTATTGGTTTTGGATCTATTATCTCTTGATACTAGACCATGGGATGAGGAGGTGCTTGTGTCTTCATTTGCAAGTACTAAAGTTGATTGTATTAAGCAGATTCCTCTGGTTTGGTGGATAGGGGTGATTCATGGAGTTGGTGGTGGGAGCCTAGAAGGAACTACACCGTGCGTAGTGGTTACCAATTGATTTATGATGAGCATATGATAAATACAAATGTTGATATAGGTTATTGGTAATTAGTTTGGAAATATGATATCGCTGGGAAAGTCAAGAATTTTATCTGATGAGCTATAGCGTTTCTTGCCAGTTCTCACAAATTTATGGTGTTTGCGTGTTGAGGTTGATACTATATCTCTAGTTTGTGGTTTGGATGAGGAATTAGAGCTTATTTGATCTAGATGTGCCTGGTCACTTAGCAGGTCTGGTTTGCATCTGATCCAAGTTAGTGGTTTGGCATTACATTTATTAAGATTTGGTTATCATCAGTGCTTCTTAAGGTCCCTAGGAGTCAGTTGGGTTTTGCTTTCATTATTGCATGGGAATTATGGTGTAATCGAAACAAAGTGGTGTGGAATAGAAAGTATTTGCTAGTGTCAGTGATTCTCCGAAAAGCATTTAATTTTTGGCATGAATGTAATCGGGTCGCCAATCAGATAAGAGACCGAGGTAGTCGATGTTGTCCTCTTTCCTATTAAGTGGAGTGTTCCGACTCCTAATTTCGTGAAGTTGAACATGGAAGTTGCATGGGATACCCAATCTAGGAGAACAGGTTTTGGTTGGATTTTATGTGATGACCAGGGGCAGTGTGTTGGTGGGGGATTTATTGTTGCAGGGTTTGTGCTGTCAGCTCCTATGACTGAGCTTATGTTTATTTGGGAAGCACTGAGTTGGCTAAAGAGAGTGGGGAAAATGAATAATGCGGTGGTTGAAGCAAATTGTCTTGTGGTTATTCAAGCTCTTCATAAATCTTTTGACAATAATTCTTATTTTGATATTTTGCTTCATGATTGTAGGACTCTTATAAATGAGTTCACTTCATTTTCCTTAGTTTTTGTGAAGAAATTAGCAAATTAGTGTGTCTATTCTATAGCAAAGGTTGTCCTCTCATGTCTAATTTATTGGAGTGGGGTTTTGTCCCTCCCAGTTTTATTCAGGATGTTTATTCTTTGATATTAATAATATTAGTATTAAAACCGTACGGTGCGTGAAGGAGTATTAAAGGATAAAATAATTTTTTATAATATCATTCAAAAACAACAAAATTATATAATAAAATGATCGTGAAATGCATTATAAAATTATATCTTATTGAGATATGCTAAAAAAAAGTTACAATACTAAAATATATCTTTTTAAGTATCTCGCAAAACCTTTTACCAATGTATATAATAGCAAAAGTCATACGTGAATGACCTAGGGGTGTCAAAATGGATTGATGTGTCAAGTTCGATATAGATTTTCCTAACATGCAACACAAGTATGACTAATTTAATAATTGTATTAAATTTATCAACATGAATACAACATGAAAATTAGGCATGTGACATGAACGCGACATGTTTAACCCACATAATATCATAAAAACGCTGAGTGAGTCGAGTTAATCCATATACAATTTATACAACCCACTTAATATCATAAATAGGTTAAGTGGATCACATGTTGACATATATACAACCCACTTAACTTGCTTATATTTTTAAATTTTAAGCTATTTAACTTCATTCGTATTTAAAATAAATTTCCATATATAAAATGCATAAATTCTTTAAGATTCATAACTAAAATAGAAAGTATTACAATAATAAAATTTAAATAGGTTTTAGTTGGAATATTTATATTTAACACTAAAATTACATTTTCTTTTAAATAAATGAGTCACTCGCCTAACTCATCTGTTAATCCGTGACACAATACATTTATATTCATGTCCTAAACAGGTGATTTGTTTATAACACAATTTATTTAATCTTAATCCTAACTCATTTATTTTGCGTGTTAGGCGAATGATGTAAGTGTTTCATGATTCATTTTAACACCTCTTATTGTGACCTGCATAAAAAAAATATACACAGACTATTAATGTATTTTTCAATAGTGATAATAATTTTAAAATTTTAATTAATTATATTGAAATAAGAAATTAAATATTTTTTATGTTTATAATTTATTATAAATGATTGTTTATTTATTTAAAATATTAATGTATTATAATTATTAATGCAATTCTAAGCACATAGATGTCTTATTTATGTTACTTATATTTTTTAATATAAAGAACAAATAAAATTAATTGTTATTTACAAATTAATTTTTATAATTTTTTTATTTTCTTTCTAATTTGAAGAGAAAATTATCGAAATTAATTTTCTACGTATCCTTTTTTATTTCCAAATAACATAGTTATTGCTTATTAACAATAGTTTAATATTCTTTTCTTTTTTTTCATTATCTAAAAATATAAAAGTACTTATTTTCTTACAATTATTGTCATTACAAATTATCTCTTTACAATTATGCTAATTCCTTACACTTGGCAATTTAGCCTAATACCATAAACATGTTAAGTAGATCATGTTGACTCATATATAATCTGTGTAATCTGCTTAATATCATAAAAAGATTCAATGGATTGTGTTGACGTATATACCATCACTTAATCTGCTTAAAATATTTTAAATTTTAATCTATTTAATTCTAATTGTATTTAAAAATAAATTTCCATGCATAAATGCATAAAATTTTCAATATTCATTACTAAAATAAAAAAGTAATACAAGAATAAAATTTAAATGGATTTTAATTGGAGTATTTATTTTTAACATTAAAATTACGTTTTCACTTTTAAATAAATGAGTCACCAACGTGTCAACCCGCGACAGCACGTTTATATTTGTATCCAAAATGATTGACTCGTTTATGACATGACCCATTTAACCCAACCTTAAATGTGTTTGGCAAATCATGTTTGCATATCATGATCCATTTCTACACCTCTAATATAACCTACATAAAAAATAATTGTATATTTATTTGAATAATTAGTGTATTATTTATTTAGTGTACTGTATTATAAACGTGTGGATGTGCTATTTTTTTTTAAAAAAAGATTGTCGTATATGGTACGTTCCGTATCCCGTATTCGTGCAATCTAACTGGTGATATATAAGACTATCCAATACACCAAGGTAATCATTAAAATGAAAAATTAAGCATTTCTTCTTTTATTACTTAGATTATTTATATTTTAATTTAATTTAATGCATTATCTTGCAAGGACGTAATTCATAAATATTATGATGATAAAAATCTTATCTAAAAATATAAAACAATTTATCTTCTTACAATTATTATCATTATACCTTATCTTCTTATAACATTGCTAAACAATTGTTGTTCTCTTATAATCAGCAATTTCAAAGGACTATACTTAAATTCTGCAAACTGCTGTGTATATATATAAGCAGGAGTTTCAATGATTATTAAAACAATTACCAAGTCCTCAAACAAGCCGCAGTAATGATTTTAAATTTCGAACTCAACTTTATATTTAACATACAATTGAATTCGGCGGACAAAATATAGGATTTTTAAAATTGTGTTTTAGCCTAACGGACAAGTTATATAAGAGCATGCGCAGTTCATGGCTTATTAAATAGCCTAAAATTCACATGTTTTAACTTTTAAGCTTCCAATTTTCAGTCTTTGATCCAAATACGTAAGTCCCTTTGTTGTCTCTTTCCAATGCATCTCCTAAAGACTCAATCATCACATGTTTTTTTTTATTTTTAAATAATAATTTATTTAAACAAGTTCTATAGTACCTTTTTCTGTTTGTCACTTAAATGTAAGAATAGTAGTACAAACTATCCATCTCATTCACATGTTAAGCAATTGCAACATCTTCATCAACTTGCATCAAATACCTTTCACCTACTTTACTTGCCATCCACATTCTTTTTTTAAGGGACAAAGGAAATAATCTTACCTCAACTCTCATCTATTCAAACGAGAGTATTTCGGAGGGAAAAAAAAATTAAAATAATATTTTTTTTTATTTTAAAAAATAAATTATTTTGATATTTTAAAGAGTAATTTTTTCAATATTATCTTTATTTACATTAGATACACTAAATACTCTTACAAATAACTATTAGTTTTAAGATAAAAGGATAATTTAAAATAAATTATCTTCGGTTTTGTTATAATCTAAGAAAATTGATTTTTTTTAATTCATGTACAAAAACCTTAAATGACTTATTTAAAAGAAAAGGAATAACATTAAAAAAAATAAAAAAATGGATTGGCATAGTGTATGAGACCACCAATATATCGGATGTAGGTAAAAAATTTCTTTAATTTTATTTATTTTCTGAAGTCAAGTGGGTGATAATCTAAACCTAATTTCATAATTACTCTTTTAGAAATTTTTCTAATTCACTCAAAACCCAAAATGACTTGATTCAAAAATGCCTAAACAATAAAACAAGGATGCTCAAGCCTAAAATGGCCTAACCTAAACTTATCCAACCCAACCGGATTGCAGCCTCTTATGCCTAATATAGTAGCTACGAACTCTCTCCACTCAATGGAAATTAATGACAATACAAGAGATTATTATTAATAAAATGCATTTTTGTTTGTTCCCCATTTTATGTTGGTAATGGTTGGACTATTGAGGGTTAGTAAAGGATGAACATTTATTCTCCCTAAAGAGATCACATTAGCTCGGATTAAACATTTATTAGTTAAATAGTTTAAAAAATATAAAAAAATATCGCTATAAAAATTATAATAACTACGCACTAAACCTATATTTTATATTAAAAGATTAAAATTTTCAAATCTTATTATTGTTTAGTCTGCAGTATTATTAAAATCTTTAATTTTAGAAATGCTTATACGTCCTCGTAAAATTTGAAATTCCCATAAATTTTATGTGAAAACTATAAAAGTAAATTTATGGATTTCGAATTTTCTCTTTTTTCTTTCATACCCTAAAAAGCTATAGGGAAGAAAATAATCCCTGACCCTCATGGATGCATGAATAATTTACGTTTGCAGGGAATTACTAGTTAGAAACATAGCTTTAATTAGCAATATACCTTACCCTAAGCAACCGAAAAACACAAATTAAGCTAAATACGTTAAAATATATATATATATATATATATATAAAAAAGGCAAGATATGTAGTATACAGGAAGCTATTGTGTTTCTATAAATAAAACCCAAATGAACAATGAATGTGAAACTTTAAAAAAGTGCTTTCCAAATTCATCAAACACTTTGGAAACAAATAAAAAAGAGCAAATGCATGAGTTATTGTGCTTTGAAAAAAGAGGGAAAGAGATTCTTTAATTAGAAACTTAGAATGCTTAATAATAGATTTTTGGTCCCATGGGCAATCGCCAAGTGGCCTAAGGAGAGGGCCCAACAACTTTTTATTTTTATTTTCCTCTTTTTTAGTGGTAGATAATTATTAAAATTGAAGTAATTAGATGAAATTAATTGATTTAATTAAATTAAAAAGTCCATCATTATGACTGAGATGATTTATTCTCCCCTCCTATTTCGTTTGCTTGTTATTTTCCTTCTAGATGTCACAAAATATTTACAATTTTTTTAAATTTAAATATACGAATAGTTATTTTTATTATATGAAAGATTTTTATTAATATTTTAATGATTTAAGGATAAAAAAAATAAAATAATTTTTATTAATTAAATTCTTAATTTATTATATTATGCAAATAAAATAAGACAAATGGAGTAATTGTTTTTAATTATAAAATAAAACCCCTAAATGATATATGATAGATAAAAATTAACTAAGAGAATAGGTTAATCTAACATATGTTTTATGCAAAATAAACTTAACAAACATCATATAATTCCAATAAATTCTCAATTAGACTTATACCGTTAGAAATTAATATGAAATAAAAGTTTATTTGATCCGTGAACTTAGTAAGCAGGATAAAAAAAAAAAAAAAATCAAATTTGACATTTTGGATAAATTTAGCTTTTTTGAACTTGTATAAAATAATTAAAAATTCAATTTCACTTTTTAAACTAATTTAACTCTTAATTTATTTTGATTTTTATAAATTAATAATTAATTTAATTTAACATAATTAATTTTCTATTTTTCTCAATTCCACACTCATATTAAATTTTTCTGACTAACTTTTGAAATAAATTTCAAAATTTACGAACGAGAGAGTAACTTAAACAACCTAAAATATGCTTTATGCAAATTAAACTTACCGAATATCATACTATTCCGATAAATTCGCATTTACAAGTAGAAACGAAACTTTTTAATTTTAAGATTTCAATTTTAATCATTTGGTTAAAATTCTAATTGGTGGGTCCGAAAAAACTTTATTTTGTCTCTTTCACGTGCCCTGGCTTTGATAGGAAATAGCATTTTTCAACTTACATTTGCTGTTTCCAATACCAAAAGCTACAACACACCTAAACCATACTTTGAAGTGACCTTATTTTCTGTCTTTCCTTTTTTTTTTTTTTGAATTCCTTTTTAACAATTAACATAAGTGACCTTAATTAAGGACACGCTTGTTGTTAATTAAAAGTGTTAAGTGTCTCGTCAACAGAATGTTTGAAATAAGAAATCGAATGTTGAATTTTTATAGACGAAAAAAATTCCTATAAAAAGTATTTTTTTTTTTTTTATAAATTTGACGTGTTAATATATTATAAAAAATAAAAAATAAAATTATGAATATATTAGCATCATTTGAGGATACATTAGACGAAATTTGATTTATTTTTTTAATCATTTTTCACACCATACATTAAACAATTTTTTACAAGAAATGTGTGGCGCATGAAGGTTGAGAATTAGTTGATGTAATAATTTCAACCTTGAAAATTAGAAAATTGGACATAATTATATATATATATATATATTTAAATATATTAATTCTTACTCAGTGTCAATAACTAATAATAATAATAATTGGATATGCCACACATAAAACGACAATTTTGAAAATCTTCTCCCGTTTTATCTGACAAATCCCGAACCAAACGACACTAAAAGATCAGATACGTGGATTTTATGGACGTTCAAGTCGCTCACTCCCTCACTCTATTCCCACTCCATGTTTATTTAACGAATGTAATATTCATGAGAGCGTGCTCTACACGGTGCAATGCAAAAATCAGCTTGGAAGCTAGGGTTTATAAATTATATATATATAACCTTTCTATTAAGTCATTTCTATAAGTTAACGCGCAAGAGGGAGAGAGTGTAATTCACCCGCAATGAATGGGTAGAAGAAGAAGAAGAAGCTTGCAAAGTGAATGAAAGGTGTCATGTGACTTTAGAGAGCACATATAAAATTACAAAAACTAGAGAACAAAAGTCTTTAATTATACTCTTTCTTTCTCTCTCTACAGTATAGTTTCCATCTCACTCCAATAATCATAATAACTATACTAGAGAGAGAAGGACAGAGGAGATGGAGTGAGAGGTAGAGAGGAACCCACCTCATATATTTTTTGCTTTCTAGTAAACCATATAGAGAAAGTGTGTGCTTGTGCTAGAGAGAGAGATTGAGAAAAGAAAGAAAAAGAACAAAAGAAAGAGAAGTAGAAGAAGAGAAGTGGTCATGATGATGGTGATTATGAGAGAGCAAGAAAGAGAGAGAGAGATAGAAAGGTAGGCAATAAATAAAAACGCTAAACAAAATACAAAGATAGAAGAGAGAAAAAAAAAAAAAAAAAAGGAAGAGAACTTAAATAGAGAGAGTAATGTGTAGGAAGAAGAGTAGTTGCATTTCTGTGCTTTCTTTGATTTCGTTCTCTCTCTCTCTCTCTCTCTCTCATGAGTTCTCTTCTGGTCACTGCTGTCTGTTCTGCTGCCTCCAAATCCTTATCCTTCAGCCATCTCTCCTTCTCAAAACACTAAAACTTTTCCTTTTCCTTTTCCTTTTCTTTTATCTCTCTCACTCGCTAACGCCAAACTGACAGTTGGGCATGTTAACATATACAAGTATATATATTACATATTGCCAACAAAAACCCATCTCTCTCTCTCTCTAAACAAGCCAGAACCTATCAGCAATGGCAGCATCCAGTCCTACTTAGAGAAACCCAACAAACAAGATCTCTCTCTCTCTCTCTCTCTCTCTCTGATACAATTTCAGAGCCTTTGACCCCACTTTCACTTACATAAAACGCCTACATACATATATCCATAGATTTTCAGTCTCATCGTTTCTCAACTCTCTCTCTCTCTCTCATCTATGATTGTCATAAAAAAACGGTTTTTAGACACATATATAACGAATTATTATTATATTTGTATATAATTTAGCTTGTATTTTTCTTTGAAATTATATCAAGACAATAGATTTTTCATTTTGCAGTAGTAGTTGTGGCTACTACAAGGAGTAGACAGCTTCTATCTGACTCCGGTGCCTTTGCAGATTGGGCTGGCTCGTCTTCTTCTTCGGCCATCCGTGCCGCTGGCCCGGACGATTTGTCTCTCGGCTTCAATGCCGGTCCCACAGCAGCAGCCGCGGCTGCTGCTGCTGCAGCTGGAGGCGGCCCCACCGGCCCTTCTTGGCCTAGTGCTGCTAGACCCATTAACTATGGTATTCCTCCTGAGATGGGTATGTTTGTTGTGGCTCCTGCTGCTTCTTTTAATCACCACCACCATCACCAACAACATGAATCAAATATTAATCTTACCAATGATCCCATCAATGGGTCAAATGCGGCCGCAGCTGCTGCTGCTGCTACTGCCCTTGGTGTTGGAGTTGGTGTAGGGGTTATTCCGCTTCTCACGGCGGGTCCATGTCTCGCTTCGCAAAACATGGATGATCAAGATTTATTGAGCAATGGAAGAAACAGGATTAGTGGAATTCAGTTTTGGCAAAACCAGCACAGCCAATATAATATCAAGAAACCTACTGGTTCTATTCTTGATCATCATAATAATTCTTCTTCACCGAATCTGCTTCAAACCGGTAATAATACAACCTCCGGTGGTGGTATTGGTGGTAATTCAATTTCATCTGGAACAACAACGTGTCAAGATTGTGGAAACCAGGCCAAGAAAGATTGCACACATAGAAGGTGTAGGACTTGTTGCAAGAGTCGTGGTTATGATTGTGCTACTCACGTGAAGAGCACGTGGGTACCTGCTGCTCGGAGAAGAGAGCGCCAGTTAATGGCATCTGCAGCCGGTGGTGGTGGTGCTGTGTCATCTGGGTCTACTTCTGGGATAAAGAAACCTAGACTTTTAAATTCACAGACTACCACTTCTCATACTTCCACTTCTAATACTACTCCACCAAGAAGCTTTGATACTATCTCTAGTCATCAAGGTTTGAGTTTTAAATTGTCTGATGTTTTGTATGTTCATATTTTTGTTTTATACATGTATATATATGAAAACGAGAGAATTTTAGGGTTATACCAAAAAAAGCTGAAATTTTATAGTAGGGTTTGAAAAATTTTGTGTGCAGATGCAAGTTTTAAAGAGGCATTACCAGGGCAAGTACGCGCACCGGCGGTTTTCAAGTGTGTTAGGGTGACAGCAGTCGATGATGGTGAAGATGAATATGCATATCAGGCAGTGGTAAAAATCGGTGGTCATGTGTTTAAAGGTTTTTTATATGATCAAGGAGTTGAAACAAGAGATGGGTTTCCTAATATATCTGAATTGCATTTGGGCGGCGGCGGCGGCGATGGAGGAGGAAGGAATGGAGCCTCTTCGTCGTCTCCCATCCTTGATCCTACTGATGTTTATGGTGCATCTGGTGGTGGACTGCTTGGAGGTTCAAGTTATGGTAATCCAATAAATTAAGGTTTAAAGATCGGCAATTATTTAAGCCTAATTTTCCTTTTGTTCCACTAATTAATATCAATAGGATTTTTGGTAATTTGCTCGTTTAGATTTGTGTCCCTGTTGACATATATCTTTGAAATTCTCAGCTCCTTGGTTTTGGTTTTCTTGTTCCCCATTTCTATTTATTTTCTCCAACGTAATTGCACTGAAAGGAGGATCACTATATGCCAGAGAAGCTGCATTTTCCTACTACTAGAGTAATTCCTGTAGAAAATTTAGAAAAGATAGATAATAAAAGGCAAAGAATTCTGTTCTTCTAGATATACCAGTTCTTAAAAATTTGTGATGATAAAATCAGTATGCTTTCTTGAAGTTGTAGCCTTCCTTTTACTTTTTTCTTTTAATTTTTAATGTTCTTGATCTTTTTGTTCATTAGAGTTTTCTTTGACAAAGTTGAGATCAACAGTATAAAGTATTTTCCATCATCAAAAGACATTTTGGCGTAAACCATAACTTTTGTGTGTTGCAATCTTGTCTTGCCCTTATTCACTATTCCACTCATGGCTTTAGACATAAATGGTCTATTTTTGTTCTAAAATTTCCCCATTTATACTGTATATATGTTATTTGTTCCCTCATTTGTATATTGTTCCAATCATATTCCTTTCGTATTTTTGCAGGCTAACATTGAGTTGCACCATTTTATCTTTCATGTTGGGTTAATTTGATTAGATTGGTTCTTGATCAACTGGAAGTAAATGTGGAATCCATCATTATTGTGCTGCTTTTAGACTTTAGCATGAGAAGTAGTTGTAATGTCACTATCATTTATTGCCAATCAAGGAAGAGCATTACATGGATGTCCTTTTCTACCCACTTCACTTCTTCTAACATTTTTGTAATATGGACAACAACCTGGCAATTGCATGCATTCATGAACACAGTGTGTATTTGCTTCTGCTTGCTACCCCTATATTAGAAATGTTTCCCACCGAATCTCAGAATTAGACTTGTATCCCAACTTTGTATTATGATCGCACATTTTAACCTTTGCAGCTTTGTCTTTGTTTCTTAGAAATTCTTAATTTTGCATCAATTATTCCACTTGTTAATCCATTATGCTTCGATTCTGTACTTGCCCTTTGGTTTTGACAGCGAGCCGAAGCTGATAATACGAACTTTTTGTGGTCTGCTGAATTGGATTATTGTTTATTTCTGTTCCCCATGTTGTGTATATGCAATGTATGGAATAATATGAACAATATTCTAAATCTAAGTAGGTTTTCTCATTGTCCTCAGTAGGGCACTAGGTGTCATTTGCGCCTGTTGGGATGATAATTGTTGTGGATGTCTGTATTGTATTTACATATACTTTATTCCTTGAGATTCTTCACATATATGGGCCTTATCCTTTTAGATATAATTTTGTATAGAAATGTTGACTAATGTGGATTTACTAAAATGATGCATGTATTTAATTTTTGCTTGGCTTTTAATTTCCGTCCACCGACATGTTGTCCTCCATTTGATATCTTCATTTTGTTTATAATGGATATATATATATATATATATATATATATATGTATATATATATATATACATATATATATATATATATATCTTGTGAGTTATAATCATTCCCTTTTTGTCTATATTTCTTATATATAATGTTATTATTTGATACACTATCTACCACATTTGTAAATTATGCATGTGTAATGGGATAAAGATGACCCTATTGGAACCTGTTGCCTCCTTTAGTTCTACCTTTTCTTCTCTTTTTTTTTTTTCTTTTTTTTTTTTTTTTGTGAATTATCAGACACCTTGTGTGTATTTCAGATGACAACACTGTACTGTGTCCATAATCTGTTGACAGAACAATGTGTGCAGTAAGAGAGTATTTATAAAGTCAGTGTCCAATTGCTTATTAATCCATAATTTTATGTTATTTGTCTGCATTTTTATTTGGCATTTTGTGAAGTTACATGTTGAGGCATGTTAAAGTTTATTCTACCATTGATAAGATATAGGTCTTATTTCCTACCGTGTTTGTTCATTTCTGGGTTCATGAGTTTTTGTGTATATATAGGGAAAGTGTCTGTTTGCTGCCTGGTTTTGAAGAAAAGTTGGTGTGCTGCTTCCCCACTCTACTTGGGTAAGAATATATCACCTTTCTTTTTCCTGTCTAACCATTGTATGCACATATATAGGAAGCTAAATAACGTAGATGACTAATTGAAAATGGATAAATACTATCAGAGACTGTTTGAAAAGAGGGTTTGTAATGAAAAATTCTTGCCTGCACTAGTAAAAGCAGTTGGGTAAGTTGTAGTTTGAGAAGTAGTTTTTGTAAGGGCTCTTTTCTCCTTTTTTTTTTTTTTCCAGTGAAAAGAAACATATTCATTTTTTGCTCCACATTTTATTATCATTTAGCCAGGCTGTTTAAACATAGTGCAGGCAACACTTTCTCCTCTCAAAATAGTTGTTTGAATTCTCTGTCATTGAACATAAATTAATGATTTGAAATTCTGATTTGTTGAGATTCTGTTTATGGTTGATGAGTACGAGCTATAGTGGACTTTTGCATAACACATTTTTTGTTATTTAGTCTCATTCATAACTTGTAATTATAGTAAAAGATGAAGAAAAAGAAGATGCCATTTCATATCTTGCAATTTTCATACCTTCACACCCAAATTAAACGAGGGCAATGAATGACCATTTTCATCTTGTCCTTAGTGTTAGCTTCTGAAGTTTACTGATGGAATATAGTGGCCTTTAATTCTATTCTAATGCCTACTTGTTTATTTGAAATGCTTATGTATGATCCTGATGGGCTTGTTGTTGTGCATTACAATGTCATTAACATGCATTTTTGAATTTCTGACTTTGTTTAACGTGATTCGATCATTTTTGGCATGCTTGTCCTCTCTTTTTTCTTTTTACCTCTATTTCTTGGTGGCATTTCTTTGACAGTATTCATTTCACAGTAGCAGTTACTTATATTTTCTTTTTGTTTATGAATGTTTCCTATCATTCTTTATTCTAACAAAGCTGATCGAGTTGCCTTCCTTTGATTTTGAATTGCAAATATCAGTTTCTGTGCCATTGTTTGAAGTATTGGAACACTATACCTACATGACAGATTCTTTACGATTAACTTGGAAGTCCTTATATATACCCGTTATGGTTTTAGCTTGCAGTTGGTCTATTTCCTTGTTAGGTTAGCATTTTTTTACATTTAGGAGAAGGAACAGTAACAAGTTGGTAGTTTCTCCTTTATCAGTATAGTAATGGCTTGTGAAATTGACAATAATGGGTAATATTTGAATTGGTTTTGAACTTTAAAAAATAGAGCTTGCTAATTGCCAATAACTGAGTTCATGTGTGTGTGTGTGTAAAGAAAATTATAAAAATAGAAAATTATTTTTTTTTTTTAAAAAAAAGAAAATCTTAAGCAAAAATTAATGATAATTAACACATTAAAAATTGTATTTTATTTTATTACCTTGATAATGTAACAAAAATAATTACTAATTATTTGATAAAATAAAAGAAAAATGTAGAGCATATAACTGTATTTATATCACGTTTATTAATATCTATAATATATAATATTAATCTTAATCATTTAAGTTCTATTTGATTGAATATAAGTATGTATAATATTACATATAATATTAACTTATGTATATGTAGATAATATTTTGTTCAATAAGTTTTAATTATAATGATTTTCTCGTTACACAATCAACTTAATAAATTAAAAACTATAACCATAATCTTTTGAAATAATACTTATTTTATTTTATTAGTCAATAGAATTTAAATTTAGATAGGACTTATATTTATTTTATTAGCCAACATCATTTAATAGTATTCTTATGGCTAATGAAATTATTAATGTGTTAAATAATTATTTTTCTTATACTTGACAAATTGAGAGGCTAATATTAACTTTCATTTAAGATAGAGTGCTTTACTTTTATATATTACTGGTGTTAGCACCCGCACGATGTGTGGAGTAGCATTAAAAAATAAAATAATATTTTATAATATCATTAAAAAATAATAAAATTATATAATAAAATAATCGTCAAATGCATTATAAATATCCGATTAAAAATTTAGGTATCCAAATCCGTATAGAAATTCACCTTTAATAAATAGACTCGTCTCGAATTTAATTATAATTATCTGTTTAAATACTCAAATCCGTTTAGATTATATATATATATATATATATATATATTTAAAAATAAAAAATAAGTAAAAATTATCAAATTATTATTTTTATTTAATAAAAAAATATAATATAAATATTAAATATAATTATAGCATTAATATAACTAAAAAGGATGTGTGTCTATATATATATATATATAAAATTTTTTTTATAAAAATAATTATTTTAAATATTTTTAGAATATTATTTTTAGAATATACGTTCTTAAATTTCATGTCTCGTGTCTATTTAACCTAACTCCTGACATATAAGACTACTCTGTACATCAAGTTAATCAATCAACCTAAGCATGTGAATGTTTTATCTTTTAAAAATTATTTCTGTAAGCGTGTAAATTACTTATTAATTGTTTTATAATAAAAAATAAATTAATATTAATGTATTAATATATTAGTGTCTTTGGTATAGATATTAACCTTAATTTTATTTTATATTTATAATTATTATAAATAATTATTTATTTATTTAAAATATTAATGTATTACTTATTATGTGTAATGTGTTATAAGTATGTGGATGTCTTACTTATTTAAAAATTATTAAATCATGTACATTTTTGTATCTTGTGTCCCATATTTGTGTAATTTAGATCCTGATAAATGAGATTACTCTATATACCAAACTAATCAATCAAGGTATTTTTTTAATTACCAATAAAAAGTAAATTGTTTTTTTCTTAAATTTGTTTTCTTATCATTAAAATAAGAAATTAAGTTTTTTTTATTTATTTTATGTTTATAATTTATTATAAATAATTATTTATTTATTTAAAATATTAATATATTATTTATTCTGTAAAATGTGTCCTAAGATTATGGATATCATATTTTTTAAAAAAATTATCGTATCTCGTACATTCTCATACATTCTCATATTTTATGTCCTTTGTGCAACCTAACTCTTGACATATGAGATTACTTCATATATCAAGCTAATCAATCAAAATTTTTTTTAATTATTAATTAAAGTAAAGTGTATTTTTTTAATTTGTTTTGTCATTGAAACATGAAATTAAGTTTTATTTTATTTTATATTTATAATTTATTATAAATGATTGTATATTTACTTGAAATATTAATGTATTATTTATTTATTATAGCATGTTTTAGGCATGTTAATGTTTTACTTTTTAAAAATTATTTGTGTAAGCGTGTGAATTATTTATTAATTATTTTGTAATAAAAAATAAATTTATATTAATATACTAAGATATTAGTGATAATCTTTTTTTTATAGAGATTAACCTTAATCTCATTTTGTATTTATAATTTATTGCAAATGATTATTTATTTATTTGAAATATTTATGTATTACTTATTATGTGTAATGTTTGATACATATATGGATATCCTACTTATTTAAAAATTATTAAATCATGTACATTTCTGTATTTTGTATTCTGTATCCATACAACCTAACTTCTATTTCATATACCAAGTTAATCAATTAATGTATTTTTTTAATTACTAATAAAAAGTGAAGTGTTTTTTTTTCTTTAAATTTGTTTTCATGTCATTGAAATAAGAAATTAAGTTTTTTTATTTATTTTGTGTTTATAATTTGTTATAAATGATTATTTATTTATTTGAAATATTAATATATTACTTATTCTGTATTGTGTGTCCTAAAAGTGTGGATGTCGTACTTTTTAAAAAATTATCGTATCTCGTATGTTCTTATATCTCCTGTCATGTGTCCATACAATCTAACCCCTGACATATGAGACTACTTTATACACCAAGCTAATCAATTAAGGTTTTTTTAATTACTAATTAAAAATGAAGTATATTTTTTAAATTTATTTTTATTTTATATAAATAAGAAATTAAGTTTTATTTTATTTTATATTTATGATTTTTTATAAATAATTGTATATTTGCTTGAAATATTAATATATTATTTAGTTAGTGTAGCAAATTCTAAACATGAATTTGTTGCTTTTTAATAAATTATATTCGTAAGTGTGTAGATTACTTATTTTGATATATTTGTGTTAGAGATAATCTTTTTTATAGATATAATTAATATATTAATATTAATATGTCTTACTTATTAATTGTTTTGTAATAAAAAATAAATTTATATTAATATGTTAGTATATTAGTGTTAGAGATAATTTATAGATGTTATTTTGATTAAGACATTATTTAAAATAACTTATTTTTTTACAATTGTCTTAAATAATTGTTGTCCTATTAACATTTGGCTTTTTCAAAAATTTACACTTAGCATCTTCACAATGCAAACTGCTCTATTTTTAAATATATATAGACTAGCAATATCACTCTGCATGCACGATTTAAAAAAAATTTGAAGAAAGAAAGATTTTTGAGTGAAATTTCTTTCATTATGCTTTTTTTTTTCCTCAAAACTTCTTTCATTATGCTATTAAAAAAAATATAAATACACATAAATCGATAATTAAAAAAAATTATAATTTTATCCCTATAATTTGTTGTAAATTATTAATCTCTCTTTACATTTTGAAAAATACACTATAATGTCCTTATTGTTCGTTATAAATTTTTATCCTTTCGTCCATTTTATTGCAATTTAGATGCTAATTACAAGAGAAAAGACAATATTGCCTCCTCACTTGCATTCAGATTGATGTCTTGAAAGTGGATTCTAGCAAATGATGAAGCCAACTTGAATAAAAATCCTAAAAGCCAATTTGAACAATGTAATCAAAATTGGATAGCCACACAAGTAAAGAAAATAACGAAATAAAATGAAAAAAATTATTTATTGGTAGATAAGAACAAACTCTTTCAATGGGATACTAACTCTTTGTTTTCTCAATGGTTCTTTGGCTTCCATTTAAGTTGGACTTTTCTAAATCTTCGGTGGAGTTTTTGAATTTGACTCTTTAATTTGCTTCTAGTTTGTTTTTTTTTGTTTTGCAGCAACATGCTCCTGCGAATGTTGGAGGAGGCCAAACCATTGGAACTTTATCTCTTTGTTGCCCTTTTGGGAGAACACCGAACACTATTGTTCCCAAGAAATTAGTTTGACAAGGCTATATGTAAGAATCTCACTTGCTCTCTATGATTTGATGGACTATTTGTTTTGGTACACTAGTTTTGGAAGGAGACTGCATCTAAAAATCTTTATCAGAATAAAATTTTGTTCAAATTCTCAATTGAAAGAGGATTAACTCAAGAAAGTATTTTGAAAGTGTAAATTAATTGACAAAGATGACGAAAATCTGCAAAAAGATAAAAAGAAGAAAACCATTCATAAATATGGGAGGTGCTTGGCATCCGAGAAAATGCAAGAAAATCTGGATAAGTGGATTTGTGAAAGTTGGAAAAATAAGGGTGTTTTAAAGATAAATATTATATCTCTCTTTTGAGTACATACTTTTCCTTTTGACTTGTACTATAAAAGAAATAAAATAGATGGAAGGATAAAATTGTGTAATGGAAGCAAATTATAACGATATCGTAATAGTTCTTTAAAACACAGGGATAGACTAATAATTTATTGTGAACTATAAAGATGAAATTATAATTTTTTCTTAAAAAAATATGGTCGTTATTTTTTTAGTATGAAAGAAAAATTAGTAGATAAATATGTGTTGGTAAATATAGATTAAAAATGTTAAAATTTATGTAGAGAGATAAAGATGGAAGTAAAATAGAAGATGGTAGAATTCATTAATTTGGTTTATTTTAAAATTAATATAAAAAATTTCTTATATCATTAGAATTCATAAGTAATTTATTTAAAAAATTAAAAATTATATAAATCATGATATGCATGTTATTAAATATTTTACTCCATAACTAATTAATTATATTTAATATCATTTAGTTTGATAAATGAATAATTAGTCAATTTAGTTTTAAATAATTTATTTTAAAATTATTATAAAACAATATTTGTCAGTATCATTAAAATCTATAAATTATGTATTTTATTCGTTTCATTAAAAATTATATAAATTATTACTAATATATTATTAATTAATCAATTGTATTTAATATAGTTTAATTCAATCAATAAATAACCATTAATTCAATTTATTTTCAAATAAATATAAAGGTAGACAATCAAGGCATCACACATGCCATTAATTTGGTATCCTATGTTTTATTCACATAATTATAAAGCATTTAATAAGCATTATTTAAAATCCTACGTGGCAACACTAGAAAAAAAATCTATCTGCTTTATATATTATATATATATTTGGAAATTTTTTATTTTTTAGATCTTAATAATGTTGGGAGTTATTTGTATAGTCAAATAAAAATTTATGAGTTTGAAATAACTATTTCATTTAGTGGAAAAATTTTTATTATGTTAATTAATTATTAATCATTTATGGTCTGGCTCCTCAATGTTAATGACAACCCATAACTTACTAAAGTTCAATAGTCCAAAAAGCCCAATAGGCCGAAGATCGTCCCTGATCAGTGGCACAACTTAATTTTTTTTAGTACTGCATAGCACTAAATAATAATTACATTTGACATACTTGACAATTAAATATTTGTCTATAATTACTATTATTGGTCTTCGTATGCTCTCGTAGCATGGTTCGTTTCTTTTAGGGTTCATTGGTTTGTGCCGTTTCTCTAGCTTCAATGGAGCAGGAGTTTAGTCCTCTCTCTCTGTCTGATGATGAGGATAGTTGTTTACCGGTTGGCCCAAGACAACAAACAGTGCCGGAATCATATGAGTTTTGCATGGTGGGAAGTTTTCTTACATACACTAACATCAATTTCCAAACTATAAGGAGCATTTTTGCTGATCTTTGGCGCCAGTTAGGAGGAGTCACTATCATAGATTTGGGAGCTAAACATATTTTATTCAGATTTAATAATCATATAGACTGGGAGCGGGTAGCATTGGGTGCTCTATGGACCTTTAACCGTCATTTGCTAGTCTGGAGTTCGATTAAAAATAGTGAAAACCCTTTGCATGTTCCTCTCCTGTATGCTGATTTTTGGGTCTAGATTCATGATTTACCAACTGGATTTATGAATGAAATTGTTGCTATGGCACTGGGTAACTTTGTGGGGTTCATTTTTAGAATATGTTGCTCGCACAAGTTCTAACGTACTGCACAGATTTATGAGAACTAGGTTTTGAATTGACATTCGACAACCACTTAAACAGAGGAAGAAGGTGGTGGATTCTGACGGGAATGCTTATTATGTCCAGTTTCGCTATAAGAGGCTCCCTGTCTTTTGCTACTTGTGTGGTTGCCTTGGTCACATTCTGCATCATTCGAAGGAAGAGCTGAAGTCAGGGTGGGATGATCGGCTGTGAGTCCCTAATCGCCAAAATTCTCAAGCAGTGAGTTGTTGGCTGAATTAAGATGGTAACTCAGACTTGGCGGGATCTAAGGCTTCAAGCATGGGATATGCTAGAGTTGACCACATGTTCTTAAAATCCCAAAAGTTTCATGCTACCTTTTCTGGAGGTAAACTTGATATGGGAAGTGGTGTGACAAAGTGGGTTCTATGGATACTGATTTTACAAGTGTGGGCTAGAAAAGTGTTAATGGCCTTGATGAGGATGAAGGATTTATCCAGCCTGCAAAAATAAAGAAAAGGCCCAGAAACAACATAAATCCTTCCACTACTACCTTTTCTATACAAAAAGGTTCAATGAGTAGTGCTAGCCCGTTATCTCATGCAGCGGGCAACTCTAACATGGTGGATCCTGTCAAGCGGGACGGCCGAAAGCCGTGAAAATCTTCAGTTGGAACTACCGGGGACTCGACAATTGTCGAACAGTTCAAGCACTCAATGATTTCACTTTGAGTTATAAGCCGGATATTCTTTTTCTTATGGAGACTCTTGTGCGTGGTGATCATATGGAATCTTTACGGATACAGTTAAAGTTTGATGGTTGTTTTACTGTTGATAGGTTGGGTCACAATGGGGGTTTGTCGATTTTATGGTGGGATCTCGTTAAGCTTAATATTATCGGTTTCTCTCAAAATGCTATTGATTGTTGTATTTAGGAGTAGGACACCCAATGGCATTTAACTGGTTTCTATGGCTTCCCTAAGAGTTATAGACGACGTGCTTCGTGGAATTTTTTAAGTGCCTTAACTGCTAAAAGTGATCTTCCCTTATTATGCATTGAGGATTATAATGATATGGTTTTTGCGGATGAGGAGGGAGGTGCCCTTAGGTCCTATTTTCTATTGACTGGCTTCCAGGAAGCTATCACTGACATGGGTTTGCATGATTTGCCTTCATTAGGTCCTAAATTTACTTGGGAGTATCGGCGCAGAACTGATTTTTGGATTCGAGAGAAGCTATATTGGACTATGGCAAATTTGAGTTGGTCATCTATTTTTAGCTCAGCTGTTTGTCGCACGTTAGTCCATTCTGTTTCTAACCATGCTCCATTGATTATTGAAACTGTCGAGCAAGTCAGTCTTATTTCGGGAAGATGTTTTCGCTTTGACAACTCTTGGTTACTCGATGATGAGTTATTTCGAGTTTTTAACAAATCTTGGTGTAGGGATGGTGGGTCGAATATTTTGGTTAAAAGAGACAGGGTTATTGAAGTGATGAAGACTTGGGGCTTTAAGTGTAATAAGGATTTTTTGCGTAGGAAAAGAGTGGTGAGAAGCCTGCTTGAGTCATAATGGGACTCGAATGGTACTAATGTGGTGAAGAATCTGAAAGCAAAATGGAACACAATCTTGGCAGAAGAAGACATTCGTCGTCGTCAGTTAGCAAAGTTATTTTGGTTTCAAAACGGAGATAAAATTTCCAAATTCTTTCATTCACATATTAGAACCAGGCGTCAAGTTAATCATATCGCTAGACTGAAAGATGATAACAACACTTGGATTTCGAACCCCACTTAGTTGCATGGTTGGATCCTTGACTACTTTGGAAATAT
The DNA here is from genome assembly GCA_947857235.1 of Jatropha podagrica. Classification (NCBI taxonomy): domain Eukaryota; kingdom Viridiplantae; phylum Streptophyta; class Magnoliopsida; order Malpighiales; family Euphorbiaceae; genus Jatropha; species Jatropha podagrica. The sequence continues at coordinate 87,536 of CANUEP010221179.1, forward strand.
TTTTGCTGGTGATAAGGCTGGAAGCAGTACGATTTTGGATCTTGTCCCGAATCGAGTAAGTCCAGAAGATAATGAGCTCTTAACAGCTGATTTTTTCGATGATGAGTTTAAGGAAGCTGTGTTTCAAATGCACCCAGATAAAGCATCGGGGCCTTAAATCCAACCTTCTTTCAAAAATTTTGGTATCTAATCGGAAAGGATGTAGTTGAGGGTTATAGAATATGGCTACAATAAGGTACCCTTCCTCAATCCATGGATGATACATTAATTGTTTTCATTTGGAAGAATGATAATCCTGAATCCATTACAGATTATAGGTCCACAGCTCTTTGCAAGGCACTCCATAAGATTTTGTCTAAAACTCTTGCCAATAGACTCAAAAAAATTTTGCTTAGTGTTATTTCTGACTATCAATTGGCTTTTATTCCGAGGCGGTTAATTTCAGACAATATTATGGTAGCCTTTGACTTAATTCATAATATGAAATGCACTACTAGGGGGAATAAAGGTTATTGTGCACTAAAAATTGATATTAGCAAGGCCTACGATAGAGTTGATTGGAGGTTTTTGAAAGGCATGTTGACAAAATTTGGTTTTTGTGATAAATGGGTAGGATGGATGTTTATGTGTTTTTCGGAAGTGCTTTATAAAATCAATGTGAATAGGAATCATATTGGTCCTATTGTTCTAGGAAGGGGGTTAAGACAAGGGGACCCCCTTTCTCCATATTTATATCTTTTTTTTGTGCAGATAGGCTGTCTCTGTTATTATCTAATGCTGACCGTAGGGGGTGGATTCACGAGTGTCGAGCAGGTGCTAGATGTCCTAGAATTTCTCATTTATTTTTTGCTGATGATTCCCTCCTCTTTTTCAATGCCACTGTGTTGGAGGCTTCTCGGGTTAAAGGGATCCTTTTAGAGTATAAGCAGGCTTCAAGGCAAGCTATAAACTTTAAGAAATCTGGCATAATGTTTAGGCTTAATGTTAACCATGATCTACATAATGCTATTTGTGATAATTTGGGTGTGTTCAATCCTTTAGGTGGTGGTAAATATCTAGGACTTCCCTCTCTCATTGGACGTAATAAACGACAGATTTTTAGTTTTTCGAAGGACAAGTTGTGGCGAAAACTTAATGGGTGGAATATTAGGTTCTTGTCTAGAATAGGTAGGGAAATTTTGATCAAATCTGTGGCTCAAGAAATCCCTTCTTACTGTATGGGAGTCTTTGAGATTCCATTATCCATCTGTCGAGAATTGCAGGTTTTGATGAATCGATTTTGGTGGCAGGGGAATAAGGAAGGCACTAGGGCTATCAATTGGTTGTTTTGGAAAAGAATGAGTGGTAGTAAGAAGGACGGTGGGATGGATTTCCTTGATCTCCATTATTTTAATCTTGCTATGCTAGAAAAATAGGGGTGGCGATTATTAACTGACACTAACACTCTTTTGTTTCGGGTCTTTAAAGCTAAATACTTTAGGGATTCCTTAATGCTTCTTTGGGTAGTAACCCTAGCTTCATTTGGAAGAGTGTGTTGTCTTCTAGTATGACTTTAAAGCATGGTGTGTGGCGGTGTGTGGGGAATGGAACAAATATTATAGCTTATGTGGATCCTTGGATCCCTAAGAGTGACTTCTTTATAGTTGAGGATGGTAATATGTTTATTCCAAGAGATACTAGATTTTGTGACTTATTTATGCTTGGAGTTAAAAGATGGGATATCGATAAAATCCTTAATTTGTTTAGTGTTAGAGGTGCTCGAGCTATTATTGGTATTCCCTTAAGCATTTTCAATAGAAGGGACTGTCTAATTTGGCAGTTTGATAAGAAAGAAATCTATATTGTTAGGACAGATTATTATGTGGGGTTAAGGGTTTTTGGGAGGGAGCCTAATAGTAATCGGAGGGAAATTTGATCTTTAATTTGGAGGCTTGATGTGCCTCCTAAAATAAAGGATTTTATGTGGAGAAGTATGAAAGATGTTTTTCCTACTAAGATCAATTTGAGGAGCAAGGGAGTTGAAGTCAGTGGTGATTGTCTTTTTTGTTGCTTGGCTAAGACGTGTGATCGTATATTGGTGCGTTGTGATCGAGCTGTTCATGTTTGGAGGCTAGGTGTTTTCGTAGCTCTTCAACCACATTTTTCTCTCTCACTTTTCCTTTTGTAGGTTTACTATGACATAAGAAAGGAGGCAGTAGATTTATTTGTTATTCATGCTTGGTAACTTTGGTGTTCTAGGAATGATTTTCTTTGGTCCCAGTCGTGGAGCAGCCCACAACAAGTTCATGAAGCGGCTATCCTCTACATGCACGAATGGAACGCTTCACATGTAACTCGTCCGGTGTCTCATTCTCCTGCCCAACAAGGTCTGTCTCGATAAGCTCCTTTATCAGCTCCAGTTGACAGCACTTCCATGTGGAAGATCTTTGTTGACAGAGCCTCCTTGTCTGTTGAAGATATGATGGGTTTTGGCTTTATTGTGGAGAATGAAGAAGGTTTCTTTATTAGAGCTGTATCTGGGCATTAAGTGGGCAATGCTACTCCTGCAATTGTTGAAGCAGTTGCTCTTCGATAGGCTCCACTTTATGCTGGGCACCAACTTTCTTATGCAGGCTCCATTTTTATGGACTGTCAGCAACTAGTTTCTACTGTTAATTTAAATTTTGTAGACTTTTATGAGTTTAGTTTGTTAATTCAGACTGCAAAACTATTTTAGCACACAGACTCGACATTAAGTCTCGTGGGTTAGGCATCAAGCTAGTTTGGGGGCTCATAATCTTACAAGAGCATCCATACGCTTTACTTATTTTCAAATTTAGGTTTTAATCCCTCGTTCTGTTGCTACATTTTATGAGTCATAAAGAGAGGATATCTTTCCATTTAAAAAAAAAAATTACACTTGAAAATTTTTAGGGAAAAGATATATATATATATATATATATATAACAACTCCATAAAATTTTTAATTTTTTTTTGCTTTTCAATAATTAATTGAAATTACTAATATCATGCAATAACATTTTTATGGCTAATAAAATTATTAATATCGTTATCATTAAAATTATATATTTAGTTAATAATTGCTCTCCTTACACATTTGTAATATTGTATAAAATATAAAATAATTAGTCTTATAATTGTACTAAATAACTGCTTTCCTTACACATGGCAAAATTGAGAGACTAACACTTGACTTTTCATTTAATATAAACTGCGATGCTTTTATATATTATATACATTTATAATCACCACTACTTTAATTTAGTACAAGATTTATATCTCCATTCCAATAAATAGATATTTATTGATGAGTAAGTATTTTTAATTTTCTTGATATTTTTTCTCGTATATCGTAAATTAGTTTGACTTGAAAGAAAATAATATTTATGAAATTTGAAAAAAATTAGAATAATATATTTCTATTTTTAATCACTTTTTGAATTTTAAAAATTTGCGTATATATTTATATATTCCTTTCTCATTGGCATTGGATAAATAATACTGTCACTATAATTAAAATAATTGTCATTATCAATTCAAATCATCTTCTCATTTCTTTTCTTGTACTTAGTAGCAAAAAATAATTTATTTTTATTTTTTATTATAGTTGTATAGATATTGATTTGAAGTTGATGGTAGAGGGTTGAGGATTGAGTAGTGAATTGATTTCTTTTTAGGCACATATTATAATTTAAGAATTTACATTTATAAATTAGGAATTAAAAGATTAGATTTAAGGATTATGTTAAACTTTATTTGGAGACCACTTCATTATATAAAATATAATTAAGTACAGAAGAAATAGAATAACAAGTAGTTCGTACGTAAAAAATCTAATAGAAATTAGTCAATTATATTTATTTTAATCTAAAAAAAATTTATACTTTAATAATATATAGATAAAAAATTAAAAGAGTATAAAAAAATAAAAATATAAGAAAAGATGTGTACATTTATGGCAATATATGATAATTTACGGTTGTAACATTATTAATAGGAAGGGAGGAAGAAGGGACAAAAACTCAAAGAGCATGTGGATGGGGGCTAGAGTTAGAGGTGGCATGATAATGCATACAAATGGTAGAGCTATAATTGGATTTTGTTAAATAAAGTCTATCAATTGATGGCACAAGTTTAACGGTGAGATTCTTACACCACCACATGAAGATTTTTCTGTATATACACGGATCATCTTCATAAAAACCTAACAATATTTTAAAAATAGAAGTTAATTTTTGAATTATATATACACAAGTAATTGGATTATATATATAATGAAAAATCATCAAAAATTAATTATTAGGCTTAAAATATAAATATATACTAGTTTTCATGTGAATGATTTATCTGACTCAAAGATAAACATAATATGAATGTTGGATTTAAAGGTGGAGAGGGGTTCATTGAGTCTGCCTTTATTAGGAGTGTCTGAGAATATAATGGATTAACGACAAAGTGCTTACTAGTTTGAAAAAAAAAAGGGATAAGAATAAGCGGAGTTTTGGAGGGAAAAAAGAACTAAATTAGGGACATTAGAGAAATTAAAGAAATTAGGAGGTTGAAAGAAACAGAACGTAGGAGAGAAGAAAAAGGGAATGAGAAATGGAGTAGATGTTTGGTATATTTTGAGTTAGTTATATTGATTCACGTGTCATTTACCATTGTGTCATCCTCAATTTATAGGAATCTAGGAAGTAAATTTAAAAAAAAAGGGACTAATCTAAAATATTTATAATATTATATAAGATTATACAAAAAGTCTAAAATATCCTATATATGTAATATATTTGCAAGTATGCGTTTTAGGCCCAAGTGGCTCTCTTGCCAAATTATGCTCATAATAAACTTTATTTCCCTTTTTCCATTTCAGGCCTAATTCTTGAGTTGACTTCAATAGTGCCTCCTACACACGAGTTTCTTCCAACAAAGTTCAAATGCCCATGTACACTTAACAAGCCGACCTTCATTATGGTGTTTCTCAACACTTTCTGACTATCTATAAGATGTTGAGAAGAATATTATTATGTACTATGTCTTGTTACAGATTTTGATGCCAATATACATACAGAGATATAGTTGACTTAGATCTAATTACAATAGGAAGGGAATATTCAAGGTATGATCCTAATTACAATGAGAATCTGATTCAATCGGGAAATATACTTATTTCCTTACACCCCCCTGCAAGATGGTGGATCGTGAGGATACACCAACCTTGGATCAAAGTCGGGCAAAGTCTTGAGTTCAGAGAGCTTTGGTTAAAAGATCTGCTAACTGGTTTTTGGAAGAAACATGAGATACCCGCAGAGTTCTATTCCGTACTTGTGTGCGGACAAAATGGTAGTCTATGGCGATATGCTTCATTTTCGAATGGAAGACTGGGTTTGCTGCAACATACATAGCTCCTAGATTATTACAGTAAATCACTGCAGCATTAGGGACTGGAAGCTGAAGTTCTTAAAAGAGATTGCGAACCCACTGTATCTCAGCTGAAGTAGATGCGACAGAGCGTTATTCAGCCTCAGTAGATGATCTCGCTACTATTTTCTGTTTCTTTGAAGACCAAGCAACTGGATTCTTCCCCATAAAGATAATATGAGCACTTATTGATGTCCGATCATCCCTATTTTCAGCCCAGTCAGCATTGAAAAATGCGTGAAGGTCAAGCGAAGAATCCTTATGGAAGAACAATCCTATGTCATAAGTACCATTTAGATACTGGAGTAGTCTCCTAACTACTGCTTAATGATTGACTGTTGGTTTAGCTGAGTATTGAGACAACTTGTTGACAACATAAGCAATGTTGGGTCTGGTCAATAATAAGTACTGTAGCTTACCAATCACAGCTCAAAACTCAGAAGCATTTTGTAGATGGGCCGAATCATCTAGCATTAATGAATTTGATGGGGATAATGGTGTTGAAATGGTATTTGCCCCTTCCAATTGACTTGTTCAAGTAATTCTCTAATATAATTTTGTTGGGACAAAAATAAACCTGCTGTTGTTCTAGTAACTTCAACACCAACGAAAAAATTCAAATCACCCAAATCTTTGACAGAAAAACGTTGCCCAAGTTTGCAAACAAAATTGTCAACTTGCTTCGAGATATCATCGACATAGACCACAAGATAAATAGTAATTCCATTGTGAACATAAACAAATAAGCAATTGTCAGACTACGATTGAAAGAAGCCATTGTGGAGGAGAAAGTGTCGCAATTCATGATACCAAGGCTCGTGGCGCTTGTTTGAGGCCATATAAGGATTTTTGAAGCCTACAAACTGATTATGGTTCTTTGTCATCTAGATAACCAAGGGGCTGCTCCATAAATACTGTTTCTGTTAATTTCCCATGTAGAAAGGCATTATTGACGTCGACTTGTCTTAGAGACCAATTCCGAGAAACAGCTATAGACAACAAGACTCTAATGGTGACATGTTTAGCAATTGGAGAATAAGTTTGATCGAAATCCAAACCTGGTCATTGTGTGAAACCTCTTACAACCAAACGAGCCTTATACCAAACCAGAACACCATTGGAATCATATTTGATCCGAAAGAGCTATTTGCAACTTACAACATTGGAATCTGTGGCAGCAAGTACTAAAACCCAGGTTTATTGATTTTGAAGAGCCTTATATTCTTCATCCATTGCTGCCCTCCACTTAGGATCTTTGAGAGCTTGAGCAACAGTCTTTGGCACAAAAGGTTTGGATGCTGCAACAGTTTCATTCATTAAACATAACCTGTTAGTAGGCTTATAAATGTTGTTTTTGCTTCGTGTTACCATGGGATGTGTGGAGGCTTGTAAAAGGCATTGTTCAGCTTGTATGGATGGAGCTATTGTCTCATTTGGCAAGTTTGATGCTTCAACAGGGGCTCATTTTCTCGAGTTGAAGAAGTTTGCGATGAGGGCAACTGTTCTGTTAGAGAGTCAGTCATGCTTATATCTAGAGTGGCAGTCGAAACACCTGCAGTGTGAATATCATTTGGCAAAATAAAATGTAAAAGAGACCATTTTTCTAGTGTTGTTGAAGATGGACGTTTAGAATTTCACTATAATGAGGAGAATGGAAAGGAAGATTCAATAAAATCCACATGATGAGAAATATATATTTAGGAAGTGACAGGGTCTAGACATTTGTAAGCACTTTGATTTAGAGCGTAGCTAAGAAATCGTAAGGGACAGATTTTGGTTGAAGTTTATTAGAATTGTATGGTCGCAACCATGGGTAACATAGACACCCAAAGATACTAAGTTTATTATAATTAGGAGCATGGCCATATAGTTTGAAGAAAGGAGAATGATTATGTAAAATAGGTGTTGGCATTCTATTGATTAGATATGCAGCAGTGGAGAAGGCAAAGGTCTAATATGATAGTGGTAGATTTGCTAGGTGAAGCATAGTGAGACTAGTTTCAACAATGTGTCTATGTCTCCATTCAGTGATGGAATTGTGTTTCGGTGTATATGGTGGTGTATATGGAGCCTTATACTATCCTTACGAGCATATGAAAGATAGCGTGATCTCGTCTGTCATATTTCATTCCTTGAAATCCCTTGCTCTTGCCTATTTTGTTCGCCTTTCCTTTTCAAATGATTTTCTTCTTTAATTAATAATTAACCAAATGATTATGGCATCCAGTCGTACCTTGAATTTTCAAATGACCAAGAATTTTTAGACACTTCATCTAAAATCCTTAGTCTCTTTTTAAAAAGTCCATATCTAAATGCTATTTATCATGCTCTATTTTTGCAACGCTCTCCATTTTACTTTTGACTTAATATTAATGCGTTAGTTTCATCAATAAGTTAGTCTAAAATTGGTCATTCCCCTAAGTACTTATAGTGGTTTGCATGGATGAAAGGGAAATATAATGATCACTGGAAGGTTATCATAATTTATGATGTTGGTGCGAATTGGTAATCAAGAAGTCAATCCTTTTTCTTGCCACTCTATTATGGTCTAAAAGGACAAATATTTTTGCTTTTAAATTTGCCCCAATGAGGGACATCATCATGGACACGACCACTCTATTCGGCCTTTCTCTCATTGAAAGAGAGGTTACTCCTAATCTTTTGATTAATACCAGTATCACATTTTCTTTGGATGAAATGTCACGGCTTATGGAAGATTTTCTACCTATAAAGAAGATATGCTCGAGCCAAATGAGGAAGAACGTGTAGCCTTTCTTCTGTATTGGTTGTGTATGTTCCGATATTGTGTCCCCTTCGACAAGATTGTCAAGTCTTATTTTAAGCATGTGATTACTTTGGCCCAAGGAGAACACTTGGTTTAGGCCAAATTGACCTATTGTGCTTGTATAGGAGCCTCTACAATGTGTATCGTGACAGGTATAAGGAACGATTCAATTTCCTATAAGAATCGATATGGATTCTCCATTTGTGTTTTAAGGAATACTTTCCTGAATTAGCTAAAAGAATAATGTTGTCAGACATTAATATCTATGTCTATACCCAATGAGTAGTGAGCTTTCTAATGAACGAGGGGGAGGCTGAATGGAAATCAAAACCCTCGTCGATTTTTCAATTTTTCCTACCCACAACTTTTAGGGACAAACACTTATTTTTCCCTTTCTACCCTGCTAAATTTTGTCCTATTTGTTTGAAGGTTGATCCTTATTCTCAAGATTCAACCCCCATACGAATGGCAGTTTTAAATGGTGGGCTCCTTTGCTGCTTTATCCCAGCAAGATCTTATCTATGGGGTACCTTTTGAGAAACGAGCTAATAATTCTTATTAATATATAATAATAAATTATTCTAATTAAATAAATAGACTCCTTAAATAACACTAAATAGGAAGTTAATCAGGATTCAAAATCCTTATTTAATACGGACTATTCGGACTACACTATATATATATGCTAAATAAAATCAGGTTAATCATAATTATTCTCTCCTGAAATTCTGAGAGTTTAACAATTAGTGCGGTGAGTGTGGAACACACCTTCCACCTACAAGATAAAAGAAGAAAAATCAAGTGATTCCCAAACACAATCGAACCAAATCAGAGATTTAACCCAGACCATTACACTGGACCAATCAAACCCAGAAAGAGGAAAGCCATAGCTCCTCCCTCATCCTCCCCTTTCGCGTGCTCGATCTTGGCTGGTAGTGGTATTCTCCTTGCGCAACCTTAGCTCAGCCACACCCGATCGACGATCCAACGAGCTTCAATTGTGTCGTGCTGTCTCCCGCCATCATCTGCTCATTCGCGTGACCTACACTAGATCACCCCTTAGCCTCCTTTTATGTCACTCTCTAGGGATGCAGAAGCAGCTCGCGTCTCTCCTCAGGCCATCGCACGGCTTTGAGCGGTTGGATCCAGCAGCTCTCTTTCTCTCTCTTCAATCCAGCAAGATCACTTGTCTCTCTATTGACAACCGACGTCATTTCCGGCCAAATAATCCAGATTCAGGACAGGAGCACAGCAAAATGAAAGTCAATAAATTTGGACTTAAGCAGATGTATACAGTTCACCAAAGGCCTAAGCGGCCCATAGACAGTCCATCCATCCAGACATTTCTCCAAAAGCCTAAGCGGCCCATAGACAGTCCATCCGTTCGGACATTTCACCAAAGGCCTAAGCAACCTGTAGATAGTCCATCCATTTGAACACTTCTCCAAAGGCCTAAGCGGCCCGTAGACAGTCTATCCGTTCGAACATTTCACTAGAGGCCTAAGCGGCGCATAGACAGTCCATCAGTTCGGACATTTTGCCAAAGGCCTAAGCGGCCCTAGTTCTTCGTCCAATGGGATAGTTCTCCAAAGGCCTAAGCAGACCCAGTTTTCTCAATCCAATAGGACAGTTTGCCAGAGGTCATCTGAACAATCCAACCTAATCTTTTGAATCTACAAGTTGAGGTACACAACTTTTACTATTTAACTTAACTGACACAATTGATAAGTCATTATTATCCATTGAAGCGAAAACTCCCTAGGCATGTATTATAGATCAAATCGCCAGTATGAATAAATCATTAATTTGTGAAGATATTATTTGCTAAATATACTTAGATGGCTCAACATTTTAAACAATGATATGTTTGGACAATAAAAGAACAAATAAAAAAGTTAAGTAAATAAAGAGGACTACAAATTAGAAACTTTCTCTTCATTAAGTTCAAATTCTTTATATTAACAGTTACAGAATTTCTAAAATAGAGTTATAAACAAAAAATGCTCTACGAATATTACATTTGGACATAAATGACTAAATAATTGATAAGAAACTACTGTTAACGTATAATAATAAATTATTCTAATTAAATAAATAAACTCCTACATAACTCTAAATAAAAAGTTAATCAGGATTCGAAATTCTTATTTGATATGAACTATTCTGACTTCACTGTATATACGCTAAATATACCGTAAAATCGAGTTAATCATAATTATTTTCTCCTGAAATTCTAAGAGTTCAATAATTATTATGGTGTGAATGCGTATAATCCACGCGTTATGACCTGTCTATTGAGACATAGTTTTCAGAAGATGATTTTATATCCTTTATCTTAAAACTTTGATATTGATCGAACTATTGGTTGAATTTTTGAATCTTTGACTTTCTACCACTCTGATTTTTTATGAGTAATGAGATCTTTTAATGGCATAGGGCACATCTCACTAGCTTGTAATTATTTGGAGTTCTTTTTCTTGGGTCCCTCCAATGACTGACCCTTCTATTGATGTATAGGATCCTGACTTATTTAAAGGTATTCAGAAAATTCTAAAATTCAAATGATTAATCATTTGAAAAAATAAATTAAAAAGAGAAAGAAAGCGATTGCTCAGCCGTTCGTTATAACTGCTGTTCAAAGCTTTGCAGTGCTAAAAAAAGAAGAAATTTCAAAAAGAAAATAAAGGCAGTTGGTTACTTTTAAAAAAAATAAAACGTTTGTTACTTCTATTACAACTCAAATTAACAAAACTACTAAGAGAAAAAAACAAGAATAACAAGGAAAACCATTTGCAAATAAAATAACAGGTGCTGTAAACAAAATAACAGCAATTGCATTACAAATTTAAATGACTTCCATAGAAACAGAACACATGCCAAAACAATTAGTATGAGAAGGAATAAGAAAAAACAATTCAGTCTCCAAACTATATCAAATTAGAATAGTAGTAGATCCATAATATAGGTAATAGGTGCTCAGATTCAAGTCAGGGAGAAAGGGTCCTTAAAAAATTAAAAGAGCCTTTCTGTGTTTGATAGTCCTAACCCTTGTCCACTCTTGATCAATATAATCACATCAACAGTCATAATATTAACTGTGGCGAAGAAAAACAGTATCTGATAACATTCAAGATAATATAATTGCAATGCAGTGCCACTCATTTTCTGAAGTTCAGTGAAAGTGAAACAATAAGCATACAATTAACAACAAATAAGTCTCGTCAGGTCAATGGAATCTGAGGCCAAGCTCCAACACCAAAAGAAATTCAAAAAGAACAGTAGACCGAACCTGCCCAGACTAATGGATAGAAATTGGCGGTGATTGATAACAGCGAATGGTGAGACCGAGAGAGACGGAGCGACAACTTCGACTCCTTTCAACACCAATCAACAAAGGAGCGAGAAGCGACTTTTGATAGGTGATTGGCAGCTAGGGTTTTGTTTTGAGAGAGGAGCGACTGGAGAGGAGAGAAAACTAAAGAATGCTTTTTATTCCCCTTTTATTCATTTGATGTCGTAAGTTAATATCATGTTTTCTTGTTATCAACAATCCCAAAACCTAAAAGGTGGTTCATCAAATAACCCGGCTAAAAATTGTTGAAGTGCTGGCATTCTGTTTCATCAAATATTTTTCTGTTTTATCAGTTTTCAATAACACTGTTGGAGTTTCTAATTTCCAGTCTTAGAATTTCAGTTTATTATTTTGTGTTATTTGGATTCCATTATTTGAGGAGAATCTGTTATTTCAACTTGTATAAATTCTCAATTACATTGAAGTAAAATATATCTTTTTCCTCTCATATTTTTTAATCTTTAAATTTGTTTCTGCTGAAACTCTCTTTATTTTAGCAGATACATTGTTTCAACAAAAATATCGAAGGCTACACATTTGACATCTTCAATCTTAGATTTTTCAAATGCTTCAAACATATCGGCCTCTATATGCTAAGCTCCTCAAATGTTTTCTGGCAAATTGACTACTTCATTTCGTCGCTTGAAGATTATCCATGGAAATGGGTCTGTTGGTTGCCATTCATCCTCGACTAATCAATTGATCTCAACCCCTTTCCGTTCTGAGGAATTATCCAAGGGGCTCCTTTAGCTTCGCCTTCTTTTAGCCATCATTTATTCGCACCATTGATGAGAGATCCATTTATGACAACTCACTACACTAACAAGCCTTCCTCTCATTCTGGTGCCCCCATTTGACCGAACCTTCCCGTAGCGGTAAGTTTCCTCTCAATTAATTTAACTAATTTTGCTTGTCCATCTTTCTTTTAATTTTCATCTCTTTTTCTTAGCTGAATTCTCAATTATTGAAGATGATGATGACTAGTTTCAATTTGTAATATCACTTTTTCGCAGCTCAAATCGGGTTAAATCTCGATTGTCTCACCTTTGACCTCTGCAGTTCAAGTTCTGGTGGCAGAGTAAGTGAAGGATGCTTTGAGTGATATTCGTTGGGTCTTGGAACATGCAAATAAAGTTTTTATGAGTCCAAAGCTTTCTAACAAGTTGATTGAGAGCTTGAAAATTATAATCCTCTATGGTGGAGGAAGATTGGTAAAAGACCAAGGTATAATGGCCATGAAAAAAATGGTTGAGTACTTTCATGATCTTAAAGCTTAGTTCTTTGCTCCTTTGGTTCTCGAGGATGCTTTAGGAAGAAAAAGAAAAGGAAAGAAGATGCAGAGGCAGCCTGCATGGTGCTTGTTCAAGATAGCTAGAAGCAGTCGACCAAGAAGAAGATCTTTTTGGCCCAGATGTAAATCTCAGGACCCAATTGAATGCCTTAAAGGCCAGGGAAAAATCTATATCGTATAAAGTAGCATTCTATAGAGTAAATGCTTAGTGCATTTGAGTTAGTTGTATTATTCTCATGTCATTTACAACAGTGTCACCCTCAATTTATAGAATAGGAATTCTATGCACTCTATGAAAAAAAAGTGAATATCCTAAAATATTTAGAATATTATGCAGACTACACGAAAGGTCTAAAATTCAAGATTATATATTATATTTACAAGTAAGAGTTTTAGCCCCAAGTCAGTCGCTGAACATATTTTGCTATTTTAGGCCACTTATTTAGCCCTACAATGAGTAAAAGTTAGGTGTGACTTGTAATGCCACATTATAAATAAATATACAAAATAATATTAAAAAATAACTAGGCATGGGTATTTTAGATTTTTGTTAAGATATGTTATAATTATGTAGAATTAAGAATCTAAATTCATATTTAGATTCAAATTAGCTTTTTATGTAAATAAATTTTATAGGATTTTTCATATTTGGCATAAATAAAAATTTTATATATATTTTAACCTTTTGATTTCTATGAAGTTGATATTTTTGTTTTTTTACATTCACAGAATTTGCAAATGAAATTTAAACCTAATAAGAATATTAAAACTTATGAATTCTTGCTAAAAAGTAGTAATTACATATTATTTCAAACGAATTAAATAATTGAACTAATTAAGTAAAAGACATGGTTTTATGTAACAAAGCACACATGATTTGGTTACAAGAAACTAAGAAGCCAGATTTGGCGAAGAAGAAGGATGTTAGTAGAATGTAGGTTGGTGTTTAAGGAGGGCTACTTATGGTGCGATGTGGTCGTGTTTCAAAGATTGAGGTCTAAAACCATTTAGATTCTTCAATTGCTGGTTAAATCATACTGATATAGGCAACATGGTAAAAATGTATGGTTAGAGAATGATGCAATAGGTTGGGCAGGGCATGTAGTGATGAAGAAATTAAAAAGGCTGAAAGGGTTATTGAAAATTCAAAGGAAAAATACGGGTGCATTAATAATGTCAACTCTTGTTGTAAGAAGTTGGAAGAACTACACTTGAAAACAGAATCCAAGGATCTCACTGTCTTGTAAAAGACTCAAAAGATAGAAACTGAACGCTTACTGTGGCAATTACTGAGAAATAAAGAGAGCATGTTGAGACAAAAATCTAGGATGACTTGGATTCAGGAAGGAGATGCTAATACCAATTTTTTTCCACACAATAGTTAATAGGAGATACACTAGAAATTTTATTGGAGGCTTAAGATTGAATGGAGGATGGGTAATGACTCCTAATATCAGGGTTGAAGCTAAAAGACACTTTGTTGGGATACATACTTATGTTTACTAGGTTAGACCAATTCTTGAAGCTAATGTTTTCTCAAAATTATCAAGTGTTGAGGCAACCAATTTGGAATCAAAATTTTCTGAGGAAGAGATTTACGATGCGATATGGAATTGTGAAGGGCCAAAGGCTCCTCCAGGCCTCGATGGCTTCTCTTTAGAATTCTATAAACGTAATTGGGATATTTTCAAAATGGTTATTATTTAGTTTTTTTTTTTTTTTTTAGAATTTTTTCAATATGAGAAGCTAGCAAAATGAATTAATTCCAACTTCATTACTTTAATTCCTAAATCCAAATCTCCAAATGCACTATAGGCCAATTTCTTTAATTAATAGCTTATATAAAATACTGGCAAAAAGTCTTGGCTATAAGGGTAAGGCTTGTTTTGGGAAGAATCATAGGTGAAAATTAGTTAGCATTTGTTGGTCGGAGACAGATTACAGATGGGGTTCTAGTATGCAATGAGATCCTCCCTGAGATGAAAGTAAAAAAAAGATGAAAGGAGTGGTTTCTAAAGCTGATTTTGAAAAGGCCTATGATACAATCAATTGGAGCTTTTTAATACTGACGATGGAAAAAAGATTTTTGGAAGGAGATGGATTGAATGGGTATTTGAGTGTTTGAAATCCTCTTATTTGTCTGTGTTGGTACAAAAGAGTTCAAAATGCTCGAAGGCTCAAAGTAGGGTGACCCTTTCTCACCATTTTTGTTCCTTATTACAGCTGAAGGACTAAATGTTTTTATTAGAAATGCGGTTGATATGAATATCATATCAAGAGTTAAAGTTGGGGAGGAGGAGTTAGTAGTTTCCCATCTATAATTTGTAGATGATTCCATAATTTTTAACAGTGCGAATCTCGGTGAAATTGCTAATTTGAGGAGAATCCTTTGTTGTTACAATTGATTTCACGTTTGAGAATAAATTATACCAAAAGCAAATTGTTTGGACTCAATTTGAATGATAGTGAATTGGTTTAGTTGGCAAGTGTTCTAAGGTGCTCGATTGGGAAACTTCTCTTTTAGGAATGCCCTTAAAGTGTAATCCAAAAAGTTACAAAGCTTGGAAACTAATTTTAGAAAAATTTGAAAGAAAATTATTAATTTGAAAAGTAAAATAGTTATTTGTGAGTGGAAAAATAACCCTTATTATTGTTGTTCAATCCTTATTAAGTGTATTGTCATTTGAAAAATATAAGCTATTCAAAGGAAGTTCCTATGGGGTAATAAGTCAAATAATAGTGGATGCGTACATTGAGTGGCCTAGAATAAAGTGGAACTTAGTAAAAATAAAGGAGGGTTGGGTATTCCATCTTTGAAAAGGAAAAATTATGCCTTGTTAGGTAAGTGGTTGGTGGAGATTTCAGAAGAGAAGGGCTTCTTGTGGAAAAACGTTATTGAGTCAAAATATGGATTAAAAAGTAAGCTTAATATGGATCTCGATTCTTTCATTTGGAGGAGAATATCTCAAATTTGAAAAAATATTATAAAATTAGCAAGTCCCTTTAGTCTTGCACTTGATTTTTTAAATAATGGATTTGGACGGATTGTTGGAAATGGAAAACAAATAAGATTTTGGTTGGATAATTCAAGATATTTTTATAAGGTGTTTATTTCCAAGATAATTGTTGCGTCTCTTTTGAGTTCCCGCAAGTATACGGATCGCAACGTAGTAATAAAAGATCGATCCCACGAGGAACGGGTTGAGTACACTTGCTACTTTATTCTTACTGATATGTTTACAGGAATACAAATATAAAATAG